>MU747958.1:0-41454 GCA_026770625.1 Nicotiana glauca
AATATCCATCTCCAACTCACGGGCCATGCTGGACCTGATGCTAGGAATAAGCCCCTCAATGAACCGGCGAACCTTATCGCGAACAATAGAAACCAATGCTGAGGCATGTCTAGCCAAACTAGTGTAATGGACAGCATGCTCTTAGACGGTCATAGCACCCTGGCGCAAATGCTCAAACTCCGCGCGCCATGCATCCCTGAGGCTCTGAGGAACAAACTCTCCCAGGAACATATCTAAAAACTGAGTCCAAGTCAGTGAAGCTGCCTCGTCTGGACTGTCTAACTCATAGGTACGCCACCAATCATAGGCGGCTCCTCGAAGCTGAAAAGTAGTGAAGGAAACCCCGCTCGATCTAGAGATACCCATAGTACGGAGAATACAGTAACACTCATCAAGAAACCCAAGGCATCGTCTGATGCTAATCTACTGAACACCGGAGGATCATACTTCTTGAACCTCTCTAGTCTCATCTGCTCCTACTCGGAAGCCGCTGCCATGCCCTCTGGCTGAACTGGTGCCGCAGGTGGCACAGGAAAAATCTCTGGAACCTGATCAACATGCGCTTGCTGCTCAGGAGTGCAGGCAGTGGGAGTCTGTGCTCCTCCCCCGGCCTGGGATGTGGCTGCAGCAAAGGGAAGCAATCCTGCCTGAGCCAAAGTGGTGTACATACTCATGAATTGTGTCAAAGTCTCCTGAATGGTAGGGTAGTAGTAGCAGTGGGCGTGTCAGGTGCCTGGACTCCGGCTGGATCTGCTGGTGGTACCTAGGCAGCAGCTCGCGTAGGCGCTCTTGCTGCACCTCATGCACGTCCTCGAACTCTACCCCGGCCCCGACCTCCGACGGCTGCAGTAGGGGGCGTGGGTGTCTGATCGCCTCGAGTAGTACATGTCCTCACTATCTGTGAGAGAGTAGAAGACAGAGGTTTAGGATTGTGGATGTCAAAATCTCGCACGACAGGGAAGTCAATTGAAGTGAAATTCTCCTAACAGTTACATAGCCTATCGCAGATAAGTAGAGACGTCTCCATGCTGATCCACGAGACTCTAATAAAATGGCTTGTGATCTGTGACTCCTATGAACCTAGTGCTCTGATACCATCTTGTCACGACCCCAGTTCACCCACCATGAACATGTCGTGATGGCACCTAGTCCCTATGACTAGGTAAGCCTAACAATGCGGAAGATAAACCAAAATTTGCGGAAGAAATTAAATAAAACTAAACTGGAGAAATAAACAGGGTTTAAGGTGCCGCTCGGCACATACCACAACAATCCTCAAAGCTAACAAAACTTCCCAAAACCCGAAAACTCACAAATCACAAGCTAAGGGAATACATAAGAGGCTCTGACTAACGAATATCTATACAAAGGAGAAAATACTAGAAGTGCTATATTTATTACAGAAAAGCTGGAAAGGGACTCCTCGGTTTGCGGGCGTAGCAGATATACCTTGAAATCTCTACCAATACGCCTCCTTCCAAGACTGACAGATCTGAACGAGAGTACCTGTATCTGCACAACAAAAATATGCAGAAGAGTAGTATGAGCACACCACGGTGGTGCCCAGTAAGTACCAAGACTAACCTCGATGGAGTAGTGATGAGGAACAGTCATGGCAGCTGCCGGTCGATAAACAGTATAATCATAGGAACAATGGTAATGACATATGAATATGTAAAGAATACGTGAATGACCAAAAATGCTACAATTCACAATAAGGGGTAAATACAACAATTAACAACAAGAATATAATAAATGATGATACAAAACGACGGCAAAATCACAACCCAAATCCTAAGTTCACAACACATCAAGGAAAAGAAACAAGTAAATAATAATTCCTATCATACAATGACGTTCACAGAAGGTCTTATCCCATTTTTTTCACAATGTCACCAAGTCTCTGACTAACCACAATTTGCGAAGACCTAGCATCTAAAATTTAACAATTGGCATCCTGTGACCCACCAATCTCATGGTCATACCGACAACTAACTGGCTAACTAGGGCCACTTCCCAAAATATATTGGATAAGCGAGGCATTCCACCACCCTTAGAAAAGTCGGGAGAAATTCACCTCTAATAGGAGCACCCAGCTACGTGTATGCTTGTACAAATGTTTCTAACAAAAATTCTATCAACCAACAAACATAAAAAAGGAGGACGGACCGCACGTACGATGTTTCCCTCACAATTCCCAAGAGGTGACGTTCATACAGATATACAATCCACAATCCCAATAGAAAACAAATAGGAATACCTCAACAGGCCGTCACAACTCTATACAATCAATCCCTAACATAGCCCACCTTATTTCGCAACGTGTGCAATAAATAATATAACATGCACCACCTTATTTTTCCACACGTGCATAACAATGTCCCACCTTATTCCGCCACATGCGCAGCCCACATATAGTATATAACATATCCCGCCTTATTACGCGGCATGTGCAAAACATCAATAACAATAATAGCACGGCAAAGACCTCATGCAACCTCTCAACAACAACCGCACGACAGAAACCTCGTGCATTACAATATCAAAAACAACACGGCAGAAACCTCGTGCATCAAAATATCAACAACCGCACGGTAGAAACCTCGTGCATCACAATACTAACAATTTAACAGGGAGGAAATATGACAAGAATGATAAATGCAACAGTGTAAAAAGGCAAATCAACGAAACAATAATAACTACCAGGATAAAACAGAAACACATGGCAAACACCACTCAATCTCAAATACCAATGAGGGTCTCCCAGGATACCGTCCTATAGCCCTCTCCTCAACTGTCCAATGGATCTCCCGGGATATCGTCCCGTAGTCCAGCTCTCGTACCAGTATCAAAAGATCTCCCAGGATACCGTCCCGTAGTCCAATCATTTATGTGCAGGGAATCTCCCGGGATACCGTCCCGTAGTCCCAAAATAAAAGTGCAATCACAGCCAGAAACAAACCAAGGGATAATATGAAAAACGGAATAGCAGATAGAACTAGCCTAGCATGCTTCACGTAGTACGATTAAACAACTCAGCAATTAGGCAATTATATCAGGTGGACATGCTTTTCTAGTCTAACACAAGTAATAGTCTTCAAGTAATATAATGCAATTAAGAAAGAAAGTTAAATGTTAACAACTTAAGTAAAACAGGATTTTCATCAATGGGCTCAAGTACAACTTCGTATTCGGTGATTACAAGGATCTAAGAGCCTAAAGGATCAATTTACCACAAATAAATCCGAACACACACTCGTCACCTTGCGTGCAAGGAATACAATCAACATAGAAGACTCAAATCCTAAGGGGAAGTCCCCCACACAAGGTTAGGCAAGATACTTACCTCGAACCGGTACAAAAATCATTATGAAACGGTGCCCTTGCCACGAGAATCCGACTCCGAGTGGCCCAAATCTAGTCAATTAAATCATACATTGTAAATAACATCTCAAGCAACTAATTCTACTTTTAAAATTAAAGCTAAGGCGCGGAAGTAGGTAAAATGACAAAAATGCCCCTCCAGCCAACATCTCGGAATCGAATAATTTTCACATTTTAAGAACCCTCGTACTCTCACGAGTCTAACCATATAAAAATCTCTCAAATCGGGGGTCAAATGCCCCCTCAAAACTCAATAACTTGGTCTATGAAGTTCTACCCATTTTTCATTAGAAAATCTGAAATTAAAGGATAAAATTAAGAGGAGATTCAGGGAAATTAATCTAAGTCGAGTGAGAAACACTTACCCAAGTTGCCCAGATGAAAATCCCTTCAAAAATTGCCAAAAACCGAGCTCTAGAAGTCAAAATGTGATAAAATGAAGAAACCCTCGAATTTGGGATTAAATCTGTCTGCCCAGACATTTTGTTCGTCGCGATCGCGTAACAAGGATCGCGATCACGTAGAGGAATTCGAGAAGGTCCAGAAAATGTACATCGCGAACGCGGAGGAGAGGTAGACAGAGCTTCGCGATCGCGTGGGTGTAAGTGCGAACACATAGAAGGGAAATATAGAAGGCCCAAAAGTTGCTCTACGCGAACGCGTGAGAGCGTCCGTGAACGCGAAGGGCAGATTAGCACAGGTACGCGAACGCGATGCGATTCTATGCGAACGCGAAGAAGAAGTAAACTGGGCTTCGCGAACACGGGAATGGTTATGCGAACGCGAAGAGGAATTTCCTAGGGGGTTCGAAGGCCACATCGCGAGCGCGATGAAGGAATAACAGAAGCAGCAATAGCAGTTCGAAAATAGAGGAAAATAACTCGTAGCCTATCCGAAACACACCCGAGGCTCCCAGGACCCCATCTAATCACACACACAAGTCATATAACCTAACATGGACTCGCTCGAACTTTCAAATCACATAAAATAACATCAAAACGACGGATCAAACCAAAAATCAAGCTTATGAACTTCCAAATCCTCAAAAATACGTTTTTGACCAAAAACCCAACCAAGCCACGTTCGAATGACCTGAAATTTGCACACACATCCCAAATGACATGACAGAGCTACAGAAAATTCCGGAATTCAATTCCGACCCTCGGATCAAAAATTCACTATTGGACCGGAACTTCGAAAATTCAACCTTCGGCATTTCAAGCCTAAATTAGCTACGGACCTCCAAAACACATTCCGAACACGCTCCCAACCCCAAAATCACCTAACGGAGCTAACGAAACCAACTGATTTCCATTCTGAGGTCGTCTTCGCACTGTTACGAATACGGACCATTTTTCAACTCTTAAGCTCTCATTTAGGGACTAAGTGTCCCAAAACACTCCGAATCCTAATACCGAACGTCCCGGAAAACCAAAATAGAAGAAATGAACTTAGGGAAAGCAGTTAATAGGGGATCGGGGCATGATCTCTAAAAACAACCGGTCGGGTCGTTACACATACTTTCATGTACAAAAACATGGGTTGTAACATTATTCCCCCCTTTGGAACATTCGTCCTTGAATGTTGACTGATGTGCTTCTCATTCTCATACCATATGGTTCTTATGAATACTTTAATATTGTCCTTTGTCATCTAGGTAATTGTTCTGTGAATAAATTTAAAACCCAGGGCATTCCCCCTTTTTGTCCTATTCTCACCTCGCGAATTATGGCCGGATTTCTTCCACTCTCGTAACTTCAACTACCTTCTATGATGTATCCTATATGACTAAGTCTTTTTATGCACGACTCTTCTCTCCTTTTTTTCCTCCAGCCTTTTGCCAGTCTTCTGGCTTCACTTTGTGAATACATCTTGTTCTAACTACGACATGATGTCCCTCTGGGCATATATAGGTATACTTAAGCTCTTCGCTTGGTACTTTGATGAATGTACGACTATTGCTATATTTCATTTTATAGCCTTGGTATTATTACCGAGGTGTGCTACACAACTCTAGGTTACTTTCTCATTGCTTGTCCTATAACCTGTCGGCAAAACCCTTCCACATTAGGAATATATAATTGACCTCGATATCTGTGTACTCCATATCACCCTGCCACATTAGGAACATATATTCGACCTTGATATCTAAGGACTCCATCTCCTGTAATCTCAAATAGCATCTTCTACTTTTTTAGGGATTGCATGTCTTTAATGATCTAACACATGATCTTCATACTGGCATTCCTTCACTTCAGTTAATAAAGAGGAGGTTTCCATGTCCTAAGTAGTAACTTTGCTACCACCTGCATATAGTAATCGAATTCCAAGATTAACTTGCAGATGAATCCCACAAGCTATGTCACTCTTTTATGCCTGTAAATATGACAAGCTAAACATAGATATATGATTGAGGGCGTTGACTACTATATTCGCCTACCCTGGATGATATAAAATATAAACATCATAGTCTTTCACTAACTCCCACCATCGCCTCGGATGTAATAAATTGTCACTAAGGCTCACGTCTCACTAGGGAACATCTGAAGTGATTTTCTTGATGCACGTAATGATGATACTATACTATAATAACTGCATTTTCATAACATCCCAACGTATTCATCTTACGGGGGCATTCTAATGTCGTTCCATCCATGAAATCCTTTTTTTTGAAACCATTACTCAATCGAAAGCCCAAACAACATTCTCTTAACTATCACAATTACACCCTAGGCTATCTTCCAATCTTTAGGTTAGAATATTAGCTATTACATTAGCCTTTCATGGAATCTATATAGCATCCATGATATAATCTTCTAATAATTCAATCCCTTATAGGTGACATGGACTTAATTCTTTCTTTTAACTTATACCAAGGTCTCTTATAGCTGTTTGAATCTCAACATATATGTTGCATGGATATAAATCTAAAGTCTTAAGTGTACTCATAATGTAATTAACTCTGGATCATTGATTGAATAATTCCTTTTGTGCCTTCTCAACATTCTATAAATATAAACAATCACTTTTCCTGGTCGTTATGCCACTTGTTGCATGAATACTTGGCTTATCTTATTGCCCACCAATACTTGAATTTCCTATAACTCATATGATCTCAAATATCAATTTTGACTTCCCGTTCATTAGTTACGAAAGGTGCCACTTTCTTATGGAGTGTATACCATATTGTAGTGAGACTATTGTTACAAGACCATTTCTTCTTTATATCGTTATGCTTAAGTTGAAGCCTTCTTTCTTATTTCCTCAGCTAGTGTTTCTTTGTCGTACTTAAGGAGATCTTATGGATCTTGTAAATTTATGATCTTGTTATACTGTATACCCGAAGGAATATTCGATGTTCTTACTCACATACAAACATCCTTAGTTACATACCTTCATGCCCTTGTGCTCGTAGGGTTACTTCTAAACTCAGATTTTTATTGTCTCCTTAGTGGCACTCTCCATTATTTCCGTAACACTTATACGGTACGTTTAGTAACCCAACTCCTACCTGAATATTTCTCAAGGTTACGACATCATATCTGTGAGACTAAATTTACTAGATTAGGATTCACTACGTTTATCTTGCATGATCTGCTGATTTGCTTATAACCTCTTGTATAGCCATAACTTGGCTCTTCCTGAATCAACTACAAACCACTCGTTGGTCTATTCTCATATCTATATTCCGTGTGACTCTCTTTAGTTAATTACTTTGTCTTAAGTTACCTCTCGCGCTTAATCCTTATGTATCAAGTTTTCATTTGCACTTATTTATCAACATCGTCGGGTGCACAACCCTTACTGCTTCTCTCTAGCATCATGCTTGCATAATATTCTTGATTCATATCATATCTATAGGATCTGAATAGATTCTATCTCATTCCTTTCATCCTTTTCCCTCATTCCTCCTTTACTATTCCATAGTTACCTCTTCATCTTGCAATTTGTTTTTCACATCTTCACTAACATCTTACTCGTCTTGCGGTAACCCCTCTATACCGGAGATAACCAAATTTATTACGCACAAGGGTGACACTTAGTGTAACTGGAATACTTAGTCCCTTAAGCTTAACTCTGCTCCACTTGCTTGCTTTAGGGAAGCATCTTCCTAAATTAACCTTAAAGGTTATTCTTTTGTTGTCCATTCTATTATTGCCGGAATATTTTTTCTGAAATTCCCATGATACCTAACTATTATAAAACCTTTAAACCCATAATTCATGTTCAGTTTATCTTGTTCACCAACCCATTCTAATTTCTACTACTCTAGGGTCTAACCTTTCCTCTTGGTAATTATGTTGAAGTCACCAACTCATTTCTCGAAATAAGGATTTGACTTTATGGCTTATACTCTTTTATTGCCTCAAGGCCTGTCACACCTATTGTATATTACTTCACTTGACTATAGACTCTTTCATCGTGTCATATTTTGATTTACATTTTATCACACATATATAACATCTTACTCATGATGCTTTATTTACTCTCTTCTTATTCTCCGGATAATATCTTTATCTATCACTTTATTCTGAAAACTCTAACAAAATGTTCTTTCCCTTTTAGCACCCCTTGCTTCATCTCATTGGTTCTTCAAAATGCCTAACATTCTCTTTTTTTTTTTACCCGCGGCTGGAGCCATACTATTGGAAATATTTTTCTCTTCAAGGATCCCACTACATATCTTTTGATATTTCTCAATGTTCTAGTACTTATATCTGACTGTACAATTCTAGAGTTCACCATATGGGTATCTCACAAGAACCTATACTACCACATTTGTACTATAATTCGGAAACATTAGTTAGTGATAATAATCCATCTATAATTTTGGGTTACTCTAGCCCGAACTGACTCTTGATATCACATTTTTCTCTTACAAATATATTTGTTAGCTCCCATTGGGCGCAACTGAGATGGGTGTGGTCCGTTGTATATATTACAGTTAATATTGAAGGTAACACTAATACTTACATTGCTTTGCCTGAATTGTAAATACTGATAATCTTCATCAACTAGGTACCCCGTACCCTTCGCCATCTTGCTTGTTTTACTTGCTGAAACTTATGTCTACTTTTCGATTCACTTATTCCATTTTACCATACGAGTAGATAGATATTCTCGTCTTAGGGCTCCTTATAGAGAAACTTGCACATCTTAGTACACATATGATCTGCTGAAGACCTCATAGTTAGTCATCATAAGCATGATGCAAAATTGAGTTCATCTAACTCAACTTTTTCGCATCAAAATTCAATCTCTTACCAACTGTCTTTCTGGATATAGGTATCACTATATTATGAATAAAACAAAATTTAGGAGTCTGAATTCTTACAACTGAGCTCTAGCACAAGATCTAGAACAAGAAGAAAGAGTGACAGTCCTAAATGCCCCGTAGCCTCCTGCTTATAAGTGTGATGCACAACACACCCATAAACAAGACTCTACTAGACACGGCTTGCAGACTCCCTAGGATAGAACTGCTCTGATATCACTTCTGTCATGACCCATACCGATGGGCCGCGACAGGCACCCGTTACCTTACTCAACCGAGTACCAGCATAACGTATCTGTCATAACATAGTATTATGTGTAAATGGCCTAGAAAGGTCGTCAAGAGATAACAAAAATGAAATATAAGGGAATACTAAATATTAGGCGACCTGACATGATGAAAACTTATACATGTGACATACGTGCCTATAAAATCAAAGTGATCACTCATACACTGAACATATGCCGATAAGGCCATACAATTTTCATATACATGACATATATCTACAAGCCTCTAAGAGTACATAAAATTATAAAGGTCGGGATAGGGCCCGCATACCAATCAATACATATCCAAAGCATACTAACCTTATAGGGAACTCCGGAGAAAGTGGAGTGCACCAACACCTCCGCTGAGCTGATAACCTACTAGGAAGACTGTCAACCTATCAATCGGGACCTGCGGGCATGAAACGCAACGTCCCCAAGCCAAAGGGACGTCAGTACAAATAAAGTACCGAGTATGTAAGGAAGGAAAGCATAAGCAACAACTGTAATGTAAGAAGAGATAGATGAGATACAACCTGTAATATCTGCGTGCCTCTGGGGGATACTGACATGAAATGCATAATACATATATATATATACATAAACTTTTAAAAACATACATCTTTGTGGGCATCATCATCAACTTCATTTCGAACCCATCCTCAAAGAGGACTCGGTAAAAACGTACCCGACCATCATAAGGCTCGGTAGAATCGTACCCGACCACGTGGAGCTCGGTAAATCCAACTGATCAGTGTTTGCACAATAGATGTCGTACCCGGCCAACTATAGTGTGACTCGGTAGAGTAAAATAAATACTATATATAATGCATGCTAGACTCATGAAATCACATTCTAAACCTTTCGGAGTGACTTAAGGTCGTTGGACCTTCGATTAATATTATGGATATCATAACATCAATATGAGCTTGTATAGGATTCAAGGATCATACATACTTGCTAAAAATAACTTTATAAGGAAAGAACAACATGGGAAACCTTAGTTTCTAGGAGTAGATCTGCTATGAAATAGCATATCTTTTATGTTCGTTTTATTTTAGATCATGCCAAAGGAAAGAAAGAAATGCCTTAACATACCTTAACCATGGTAAGTCCTTAATACCTCCCAAGCGACTCTTAAAACAGTTCAACCCAATCTACCATTGCATAAGGAGATTCAAAATCAGTGTTGAATAAAGGCTAAGTCTGCAACATAAACTTGTAGCTAGCTCGTTTATATAAATTCGGGCAGCATCTCCCTTGTAACAAGAGCCTCCTACAACATCATATACCAATAATAATTACCAGAGAAATCCAGCAATACATAATTATCAATAACAAGACACCATAAAATAACAACAAGTCATAACTATTTTACGACGAGCGACAAGCTCCAATTGGAATTTGTATACCCCATGTCATCCCTTGTAGAATTTTTAATTTAACTTAATAGTATCATTAATATGATAATGAAGTCATTCATCAATAGTTCCGGCCTTATACTCCAATTATTCTTAATTAGCAACTTTATTCACTGGTTCATGTCTAGTTCATCTATTTAACTTAACCAATGCCAAGATAACCTTAAGAACCTGTAGGAACACAATATATTTACATCATACAGTAGATTCAAGAAGAAACCCATATCATGTTTAGCTTACAACAGCCCAATACACCCCAATCAATTCATACCAAAAACGACGACTATAGTAGTATCCAACACCCCAAAAATATTATATATAATGACTAATCTATTATTTCACCATTATGTGGTGTTTTTCCACACTATTTATCCTTCAAAAAATTCATTAAATAAAAGAAAAATATACATCCCAAAAGCTACACGAAACAGCCCATAAAACAGTCCATTACAAATTAAATAACTCGAACTCACGGCTTCCGATCACCGTCCCGTGAGTTCCAACTATTATGAAATCAATTAATCAACCTTCCTTGATATTTAAGAGCTTAAATACAGAACTAAGGCATGTTCTTAACATATTAAATACCTTCCAAAACTCAGCTACAAAGAAAAAGAGAGGCAATATAGTGATACTTAGGTCATAGGGATCATTTTGATGTTATCGCTACTTGATTTCGTGCCCGCGATGATAATCTTGTTGGAAAATCTTGTGAGAAAGCTTGAGGTGAAGGTTAGGGGTCTTATTTGGTCGATATCTCTGGAATTATGAAGAAAGAGACGACATAGGAAGATAAATATCCATTTTGGTTGAAAAGTCAAAAGGTGCTACTTGGCACCATCTCATTGGCCCCTTTTCAAATACTTTTATCTTTTTATCCGAATGTCATATGAACGAACGGTTAAGAGAATTGGAAACTAAATTCCAAGACCTTCAATTTGATATATAATATGTCCCAAAAAGACCTCATATAGCACACAAAATCTATTACTCAAAAAGCTTCATTACAATGCAAATCCTTAGTCGGGTTTTCCGAAACTTAAATCTGATTTTTCTCAAACTTTATACTTCATTTACAAGAATCATATATAGTCATATAATGGCTTTAAACTCATTTAAATCATGATTAAAAAGCCTCATATTCATCTTAACTTGCTTAACACTTTGGCAAATATTTCTTGTCCTTGTAGAAGGATTTCATCCTTTTTGAGCTTATATCAATTGACTCACGACGTAATTTCATGTACAAAAACATGGGTTGTAACATTATTTCCCCCTTTGGAACATTCGTCCTCAAATTTTGACTGATGCGCTTCTCATTCTCATACCATATGGTTCTTATGAATACTTTAATATTGTCCTTTGTCATCTAGGTAATTGTTCTGCGAATAAATTTAAAACCCAAGGCATTCCCCCCTTTTGGCTATTCTCACCTCGAGAATTATGGCCGGAGTTCTTCCAATCTCGTAACTTCAACTACCTTCTATGATGTATCCTATATGACTATGTCTTTTTGTGCTCGACTCTTCTTTTTTTTTTCCCTCCAGCCTTTTGCCAATCTCTTAGCTTCACTTTGTGAATACATATATAGAACTATGACATGATATCCCTCTAGGCATATATAGGTATACTTAAGCTCTTCGCTTGGTACTTTGCTGAATGTACGACTATTGATATATTTCATTTTATAGCCTTGGTATTATTACCGAGGTATGCTACACAACTCTAGGTTACTTTCTCATTGCTTATCCCATAACCTGTCGGCACAACCCTGCCACATTAGGAATATATAATTGACCCCGATATCTGAGTACTCCATCTCACCCTGCCACATTAGGAACATATATTCGACCTTGATATCTAAGGACTCCATCTCCTGTAATCTCAAATAGTGTCTTCTCCTTTTGAGGGATTGTATGTCTTTAATGATCTAACACATGATCTTCATATTGGCATTCCTTCACTTTAGTTATTAAAGAGGAAGTTTCCATGTCCTAAGTAGTAACTTTGCTACCACCTGTATATAGTAATCGAATTCCAAGATTAACTTGCAGATGAATCCCACAAGCTATGTCACTCTTTTATGCCTGTAAATATGACAGGCTAAACATATATATATGATTGAGGGCATTAACTACTATATTCACCTTCCTTGGATGATATAAAATATAAACATCATAGTCTTTCACTAACTCCCACCATCGCCTCGGATGTAATAAATTGTCACTAAGGCTCGCGTCTCACCAGGGAATATCTGAAGTGATTTTCTTGATGCACATAATGACGATACTATACTTCAATAACTGCATTTTCATAACATCCCAACGTATTCATCTTACGGGGGCATTCTAATGCCGTTCCATCCATGAAATCCTTTTTTTTAAATCATTACTTAATCGAAAGCCCAAACAACATTCTCTTAACTATTACAATTACACCCTTATTCTACTACCAGGGCAGTATTCCATCTCTTCTAATTGCTCCTGTTCTTAGACTCCTCTGAGTTCATTTAGAGCGTACCGAGCTTTCTATAGCTCATGGAAAGCATCAACTCTCTTGTTTTGACGGGTTTAATCCTGAGACCTTACCTATTATTGTCACATTATCACTCACATTTACCATACTTACCTTTAAATCTCGCACCGTATCTTCTATCGATTTCATAACCTCCCTTCTACATTGGTGGAATTCATATCCATACCTTAAAGCTCTACTATAATACTTGCAACCCTGGTGTATACACAATCTTGTAGGAGCTTCGTATTAACGTCTTATGAGGATGGTATTCTTCTAATTGCTTTGTCGTAGAGCTTTTATAGAATATGATTATTGCACTATCTCTCTTATACCACTGCTATTAAAAGTGCTCCTTCTATGGTTTGAGTCACGATTTCTATAATCATCTGGGCCTAACAATCGGACTCATGATGTAACTTCTGAGCTTCCTCTTCCTTCTCAACCTTTAATTAGGCCTAGGCTACCTTCCAATCTTTAGGTTAGAGTGTTAGCTATTACATTAGCCTTTCGTGGACTCTATGTAGCATCCATGATATAATCTTCTAGCAATTCAATCATTTATAGGTGACATGGACTTAATTCTTTCTTTTAACTTATACCAAAGTCTCTTATAGCTGTGTGAATGTCAACATATATGCTGTATGGATATAACTCTAAAGTCTTAAGTGCACTCATAATGTAATTAACTCCGGATCATTGATTGAATAATTCCTTTTGTGCCTTCTCAACATTCTTTAAATGTAAGCAATCACTTTTCCTGGTCGTTATGCCACTTGTTGCATGAATACTTGGCTTATCTTATTGCCCACCAACACTTTAATTTCCTATAACTCATATGATCTCAAATATCACTTTTGACTTCTTGTTCATTAGTTACGACAGGTGCCACTTTCTTATGGAGTGTATACCATATTGTAGTGAGACTATTGTTACAAGACCATTTCTTCTTTATATCGTTATGCTTAAGTTGAAGCCTTCTTCCTTATTTCCTCAGCTAGTATTTCTTTGTCGTTCTTAAGGAGATCTTATTGATCTTGTAAAGTTACGATCTTGTTATACTATATATCCGAAGTAATTTTCGATGTTCTTACTCGCATACAAACATCCTTAGTTACATACCTCCATGCCCTTGTGCTCGTAGGGTTACTTCTAAACTCAGATTTTGATTGTCTCCTTAGTGGCACTCTCCATTATTTTCGTAACACTTATACGGTATGTTTAGTAACCCAACTCCTAGCTGAATATTTCTCAAGGTTACGACATCATATCTGTGAGACTAAATTTACTAGATTAGGATTCACTACGTTTATCTTGCATGATCTGCTGATTTGCTTATAACCTCTTGTATAGCCATAACTTGGCTCTTCCTGAATCAACTACAAATCACTCGTTGGTCCATTCTCATATCTATATTCCGTGCGACTCTCTTTAGTTAATTACATTGTCTTAAGTTACCTCTCGCGCTTAATCCTTATGTATCAAGTGTTCATTTGCACTTATTTATCAACATCGTCGGGTGCGCAACCCTTACTGCTTCTCTCTAGTATCATGCTTGCATAATATTCTGGATTCATATCATATCTATAGGATCTGAATATATTCTATCTCATTCCTTTCATCCTTTTTCCTCATTCCTCATTTACTATTCCATAGTTACCTCTTCATCTTGCAATTTTTTCACATCTTCACTAACATCTTACTCGTCTTGCGGTAACCCCTCTATACCGGAGATAACCGAATTTGTTACGCACAAGGGTGACACTTAGTGTAACTGGAATACTTAGTCCCTTATGCTTAGCTCTGCTCCACTTGCTTGGTTTAGGGAAGCATCTTCCTAAATTAACCTTAAAGGTTATTCTTTTGTTGTCCATTCTATTATCGCCGGAATGTTATCTCTGAAATTCCCATGATACCTAACTATTATAAAATCTTTCAACCCCTAATTCATGTTCAGTTAATCTTGTTCACCAGCCCATTCTAATTTCTACTACTCTGGGGTCTAACCTTTCCTCTTGGTAATCACGTTGAAGTCACCAACTCATTTCTCGAAATAAGGATTTGACTTTATGGCTTATACTCTTTTATTGCCTCAAGGCCTGTCACCTATTGTATTTTCCTTCACTTGACTATACACTCTGTCATCGTGTCATATTTTGATTTACATTTTATCACACATATATTACATCTTACTCATGATGCTTCATTTACTCTCTTCTTATTCTCCGGATAATATCTTTATCTATCACTTTATTCTGAAAACTCTGACAAAATGTTCTTTCCCTTTTAGCTCCCCTTGCTTCATCTCACTGGCTCTTCAAAATGCCTAACATTCTCTTTTTTTCTTTACTTGGGGTTGGAGCCATACTAATGAAATTTTTTTTTCCTTCTAGGATCCACTGCATATCTTTTGAAATTTCTGAATGTTCTAGTACTTATATCTGACTGTACAATTCTAGAGTTCACCATATGGGTATCTCACAAGAAGTTATACTACCACATTTTCACTATCGTTTGGAAACATTAGTTAATGATAACAATCCATCCATAATTTTGGATTACTCTAGCCCGAACTGACTCTTGATATCACAATTTTCTCTTACAAATATATTTGTTAGCTCCCATTGAGCACAACTGAGATGGGTGTGGTGCATTGTATATATTACCGTTAATATTGAAGGTAACACTAATACTTACATTGCTCTGCTTAAATTGTAAATACTGATAATCTTCATTAACTAGGTACCTCATACCCTTCGCCATCTTGCTTGTTTTACTTGCTGAAACTTGTGTCTACTTTCCGATTCACTTATTCCATTTTACCATACGAGTAGATAGATATTCTCGCCTTAGGGCTCCTTACCAATAAACTTACACATCTTAGTATACATATGATCTGCTGAAGACCTCATAGTTAGTCATCATAAGCATGATGCAAAATCGAGTTCCTCTAAGTCAACTTTTTCGCATCGAAATTCAATCTCTTACCAATTGTCTTTCTGGATGTAGGTATCACTGTATTATGAATAAAACAAAATTTAGGAGTTTGAATTCTTACAACTGAGCTCTAGCACACGATCTAGAACAAGAAGAAAGAGTTACAGTCCTAAATGCCATGTAGCCTCCTGCTTATAAGTGTGGTGCACAACATACCCATAAACAATACTCTACTAGACACGGCTTGTAGACTCCCTAGGACAGAACTGCTCTAATACCACTTCTATCACGGCCCAAATCGATGGGCCGCAACAGGCACCTGTTACCTTACTCAACCGAGTACTAACATAACGTATCTGTCATATCATAATATTATGTGTAAATGGCCTAGAAAGGTCGTCAAGAGATAACAAAAATAAAATATAAGGGAATACTAAATATTAGATGACCTGACATGATCAAAACTTATACATGTGACATACGTGCCTATAAAATCAAAGTGATCACTCATACACTGAACATATGCCGAAAAGGCCATACAATTTTCATATATATATGACATCTATCTACAAGCCTCTGAGAGGACATAAAATCATAAAGGTTGGGATAGGGCCCGTCATACCAATCAATACATATCCAAAGCATACTGAACAAATAGCCAACTCCGGAGCAAGTGGAGTGCACTAACACCTCCGCTGAGCTGATAGACTACTAGGAAGACTGTCAACCTATCAATCGGGACCTGCGGGCATGAAACACAGCGTCCCCAGGCCAAAGGAATGTCAGTACAAATAAGGTACCGAGTATGTAAGGAAGGAAAGCATAAGCAAGAACTGTAATGTAAGGAGAGATAGAAGAGATACAACCTGTAACATCTGCATGCCTCTGGGGGATACTGACATGAAATGCATAATACATATATATATACATAAACTTTTAAAAATATACACCTTTGTGGGTATCATCATCAACTTCATATTGTACCCGGCCTCAAATAGGACTCGGTAAAAATGTACCCGGCCATCATCAGGCTCAGTAGAATCGTACCCGGCCACGTGGAGCTCGGTAAATCCAACTGATCAGTGGTTGCACAATAGATGTCGTACCCGGCCAACTATAGCGCAGCTCGGTAGAGTAAAATAGATACTATATATAATGCATGCTAGACTCATGAAATCACATTCTAAACCTTTCGGAGTGACTTAAGGTCGTTGGACCTTCGATTAAAATTATGGATATCATACAATCAATATGAGCTTGTATAGGATTCAAGGATCATATGTACTTGCTAAAAATAACTTTATAAGGAATGAACAACATGGGAAACCTTAGTTTCTAGGAGTAGATCTCCTATGAAATAGCATATCTTTTATGTTCGTTTCATTGTAGATCATGCCAAAGGAAAGAAAGAAATGCCTTAACATACCTTAATCATGGTGAGTCATTAATACCTCCCAATCTACTCTTAAAACACCTCAACCCAATCTACCATTGCATAAGGAGATTCAAAATCAGTGTTGAATAAAGGCTAAATCTGCAACATAAACTTGTAGCTAACTCGTTTATATAAATTCGGGCAGCATCTCCCTTGTAACAAGATCCTCCTCAAATATCATATACCAATAATAATTACCAGAGAAATCTAGCAATAAATTATCAATAACAAATCACCATAAAACAACAACAAGTCATAACTATTTTAGGACGAGCGACAAGCTCCAATTGGAATTCGTATACCCCATATCATCCCTTATAGACTTTTTACTTAAACTTAATAGTATCATTAGTATGATAATGAAGTCATTCATCAATAATTCCAGCCTTATACCATATATCTATAACAAAGAAAATGATCCACAACTCCAATTATTCTTAATTAGCAAGTTTATTCACCAGTTCATGTCTAGTTCATCCATTTAACTTAACCAATGCCAAGATAACCTTAATAACCTGTAGGAACACAATATATTTACCTCATACAGTAGATACAAGTTAAAACCCATATTATGTTTAGGTTACAACAGCCCAATACACCCCAATCAATTCATACCAAAAACGACGACTATAATAGTATCCAACACCCCAAAAATTTTATAAAGAATGACTAATCCATTATTTCACCATTATGTGGTGTTTCTCCATACTATTTATCCTTCAAAAACTCCATTAAATACCAGCAAAATATACAGCCCAAAAGCTACACGAAACAGCCCACAAAACAGTCCATTACAAATCAAATAACTCGAACTCATGGCTTTCGATCACCGTCCCGTGAGTTCCAACTATTATGAAATCAATTAATCAACCTTCCTTCATATTTAAGAGCTTAAATACAGAACTAATGCATTTTATTGACCTATTAAATACCTTCCTAAACTCAACTACAAAGATAGAGAGAGGCAATATAGTGATACTTACGTCATAGGGATCGTTTTGATGTTATCACTACTTGATTTCGTGCCCCGGATAATAATCTTGTTGGAAAACCTTGTGAAAAATCTTGAGGGGAAGGTTAGGGGTCTTATTTGGTTGATATCTCTGGAATTATGAAGAAAGAGACGACATAGGAAGATAAATATCCATTTAGGTTGAAAAGTCAAAAGGTGCTACTTGACAGCATCTCATTGGCCTCTTTTCAAACACTTATATCTTTTTATCCGAATATCGTATGATTGAACGGTTAGGAGCGTTGGAAACTACATTACAAGACCTTCAATTTGATATATAATATGTGCCAAAAATACCCCATATAGCACACAAAATTTATTACTCAAAAAGCTTTATTATAATGCAAATCCTTAGTCGGTTTTTCCACAACTTAAATTCTATTTTTCTCAAACTTTATACTTCATTTACAAGAATCATATATAGTTATATCATGTCTTTAAACTCATTTAAATTATGATTAAAAAGTTTTATATTCATCTTAACTTGCTTAACACTTCGGCAAACCTTCTTGTCCTTGTAGAAGGATTTCATCCTTTTTGAGCTTATATCAATTGACTCACGACGTACTTTCATGTACAAAAACATGGGTTGTAACATGTTGCCCATGTTGTTCTTTCCTTATAAAATTATTTTAAGCAAGTATGTATGATCCTTGAATCCTATAGAAGCTCATATTGATGGTATGATGTCCATAATGTTAATCGAAGGTGCAACGACCTTAAGTCACTCCAAAAGGTTTAGAACGTGCTTCCATGAGTCTAGCATGCATTATATATAATATCTATTTTACTCTACCGAGCCGCGCTATAGTAGGCCAGGTACGACACCTATTGTGCAAGCACTGATCAGTTGGATTTACCGAGCTCCACGTGGCCGGGAACGATTTTATCGAGCCTTATAATGGCCGGGTACGTTTTTACCGAGTCCTCTTTGAGGCCGGGTACGATATGATGATGATGATGATGGTTCCGACAGAGGCGTATGTTTTTAAAAGTTTATGTGTATATATGTATTATTCATTTCATGTCAGTAGCCCCCAGAGGCACACAGATGTTACTGGTTTGTATCTCCTCCATCTCTCTTTATATTACTGTTCTTGTTTATGCTTTTCTGCCTTACATACTCGGTACTTTATTTGTAATGATGTCCCTTTTGCGTGGGGACGCTTCATTTCATGCCCGCAGGTCCCAATTGATAGGTTGACATTCCTCCTAGTAGGCAATCAGCTCAGCGGAGGTGTTGGTGCACTCCACTTGCTCCGGAGTTGCTTATTTGGTCAGTATGCTTTGGATATGTATTAATTGATATGGCGAGTCCCTATCCCAACCTTTATGATTTTATGTACTCTTAGAGGCTTGTAGACAGATGTCAGGTTTATGGATACATGTATGACCTTGTTGGCCTATGTGTTGCGTTTATACATGGTCAAGTCGGCCTTATAGTCCCGTATGTCACATATATATGTTTTTATATCATGTTAGTTCATCATATATTGAGTATTTCCTTATGTTTTATTCTTGTTATCTGATGACGGGTTTCGGGCTCATTTACTCAAGATAGTATAATAAGAAAGATGTGTTATGTTGGTACTCGGTTGAGTAAGGTACCGGGTTCCCTTCAAGGCCTTTCGGTTAGATACATTCTCGTCTCCTGCAAAAAAAAAACTACATTAGAGTAAAAATTGATCACCATCATCTCTTCCATTTGGATTTGATCATAGCAATCTTTATTGTAATCTCCATGAGAATCAATGTGTGCTGCCTTAATGTTTGACATCCACAAATGTATCATCCACTTGAGTTCCATTTTCTCATCTGGAATATCAACTGTCAACATGTTGTGCACAGACTCGAAGTTGTCCTGTTTGCTATTGAATTTCTGTGAACTCCAGCCTTTTCTTGTTATATTATTTGTGTTGCTCCAATTTTGAGATGTAGTGTGATCAAAATGTACTGAGTAGTGACTACTCAACATCTTCCATAATCCCAATTTTCGATGTCAAAACATGAATCTGCCATAAACTAAAATTCTGGGCAGTCTTCTGTCGAGAGTACTTCTTTGATCCATAATTTCCATGCTTGTGCATACCATGATTTCTCCTTCAAGGGAATGAGTACAAAGTACTAATACCACCCATTGAGATTAAAGATCATGATATGGCATGGGCACAATACCTTTTCCTACAAAAAAGAACACATTGTTAGTAGAAAAAAAGATCAGCATGATCTCCTCCATTAGGATTCGACCATGATGATCCACATTGACCAGCCTTCTCGTGATCTCCAGTGGTGCAAATTCCCTCTTAAATCAGATGTTCGATCAAAATAAAACAAAAATCCTTCCATAAACCACTATATACTGTCCATTCTTTCACACTTGTACTCACCACTGACTTCACTACCTGGGAATGGGCACATGGTGCTAATACCACCCAAGGAAGTTTCGTTAGTTAGTGAGGCATGCTTATATTAAAGATCCCTATTGGCCATATGAACTGATGCGTAAGTGCATTTTTCATTGATATCCAGTTGTGAATGCTCATGTTGTGTAT
The DNA here is from genome assembly GCA_026770625.1 of Nicotiana glauca. Taxonomy (NCBI): domain Eukaryota; kingdom Viridiplantae; phylum Streptophyta; class Magnoliopsida; order Solanales; family Solanaceae; genus Nicotiana; species Nicotiana glauca. The sequence continues at coordinate 20,797 of MU747958.1, forward strand.
CCCCTTTATCCTCTCATTTTCATGACTTTTCTTTGTTTGATTCCATATTTTCTAGCCCTACTTTATGTCCTGACTTTGTAAATTTTTGCATCGATGGCATGTCAAGCTATAGCACTGCCCATGTTTTTGAATTGACGAGATATTTCATTCCTCCTTGCTCTCATGCTTGTGCATATCCATAACTCCCTTCCAATGAAATGAGTACTTAGTACTAATACCACCAATTGAAAGTTCATTATTAGATAAGGCATGAGTACAATAAATTGCCATGCAAAGAAGAACACAAAGTTAGTATAAAAAATTCCCCCCAAGTTCTCCTCTATACAGATTCGAACCAGGTGAAAATATATGTAAACTTCCCCCTTTATTGTGATCTTGCCGCCTCCTCTGTTCACTGTCTTGCAACTCTTATTCTTAAATGTGGACATTGAAGTTTATCATCATTAACTAGCCTCCTCCCTACACTGTCCAGTTGAGCAAAAGAATGGCGTTCAAAAGGACCTACATCGAGTGAGTAATTAGCTAGGTGATCGGCCAGTTTATTTCCTTCCCTATAAATATGAGTCACCTTAGAATCACATGCCCTCATTAGCCTTTTAATCTCCTCAACATACTCCATAATCCACCATGGAATGCTTTATTTTCCTTCAATAACATTCTTCAGTAGCATAGAGTCAGTTTGGACCCAAATATGTGAGAGTTGATTTCTTGAATCGCTATTGCATCAGCCTCCTTATTAGTTGATTCATGTATCTCCTGTCCAGCTGCATATATTATGTCTCCTTCTTCATCTCTTAAGCAGTAGCCTATTGCAGTCCTTCCTGGGTTTCCCACGCTGCACCATCAGTATTTAGTTTGATCTATCCATCAGTAGAGAGTTCCATAACACCTTATTAACCTTCAATCTTGGAGTATATTGTTCCATCATTTTCAATAAGTCCGGCTATTTGTGTGGAACATCCTTTATTCCTGGTTTCCTTACTTTAACTAGAGCTTGCAACATAGAAGACACATGATATATAACTCTACTCACTGTGACTGCTTCTCCATATTTGTAGCTATTCCTCCTCTTCCATAGCTCCCAAACATTATAGCTGGGAGTGCTTGGAACACTGGTTTTAACCTTGGAACAACCTTAATTGTCCAGCACCTTATGACAGCTTGCTGCAAATTTATACCTTCCAACGACATGCCTGCATTAGAGAAAAAATGCGACCAAGTCTTTTGAGCAGCAGGGGAGTGAAAGAAAATTTAAGCCAAGGTTTCATTTTGTAGATTGATACAACACCAACATATCTAGATGTAGCCATATATCCCATTCGTCTTATTGCATCATCCAAAGGTAACTTTGCTTTCCACATCTTCCACGTGAAAAATGAGATCTTGAAAGGAAGACCTTTCACCCACATGTTCATATAAGCCCTACTAGTATCACATCTACTCCTCAGTTAGTTTGATGCCGATGAAACAGTAAATTCACCTTTGGAATGAAACATCCACAAATGTTTATCTAGTACACCATGTTCTCTGGGAGGTTGAATGTTCTCCGGAATGTGATTAGCAAGATCCTCAGGCACTAGGGTTCTCAAGCGTGCCTCATCCCATGCATCTTCATTGACAACTTCACAAATATTATTAATGGTCTCATCAATTGGAAAATCAGGTGGTACGTTAAAATAAAGAGCACATAAGCCCGTCCAGTTGTCAAACCAAAATAGAGAGGATCCCATCTTTGGCTTCCATAATATTTTGTGTTCTATAATGTCCCTGCATTGTAACATTTTTCTCCATACATGAGAGCCATTCCTCCGCGAAGGAACAATCACCCATTTAATTTCTTGCAATATTTTTGGCTCATAAACGAACTCCATGGAGGAGGTTTTGTTCTGAAATTCCACCGAAGCTTAGAAAATTAAGCTTTTGATACATCATGTAGCGACCTAAACCCCACTCCACCTTCATCAATAGGTAAGCATAAGGATTTCCATAAAGCCCAATGTCTGCCCTTTCCACCAATTGTGCTGCACCAAAAAAATCGAGCAAACATTTTGTGTAGTTTATCTATCACAAAATTAGGAGGATTAGCCGCTGACAAAAGGTGTACCGGAATACTTTATAATACATGAGAAATTAAGACTGCTCGACCTCCAATTGATAACATTTTACCTTTCCAACCCTATAGTTTGTCAAGAACTTTAGTCATTAGTCCTTGGTAAAATTCCATCTTTCTCCTAGTGTAAAAAATAGGACAACCCAAATATGTGAAAGGAAAATCATTCCTCCCAGTCCCAGTAATTCTCAGAACATTAATAATAACCTCTGTTGCGGAAGCCAAATTGTATGTAGTGTGAATGAGTCACAACTACTATACCAAAAATTATGGCAGCTACCAAATAATAAATAAGATAATAAAATAACAATAAAAGGAACACCAAAATTTACGAGGTTCGGCTAATTTTGCCTACTCCTTGAACACAACCAATATTTTATTCCACTTCAAAAATACAAGTGAAATAATACTAAAGAGAGAAGATACAAATGCCTTAAGAAGATAAGAAGGCAAATGAGAGGTGTGTTTAAATCCTAAACATTAGGCCTTCTTTTATAGGGTGAAAATCCCCCCTCCCCCCTAATCAAGTGAACTACCGATGTGGGACAAATATTTTGACATTTTCAACAAATCTCCACCTTGGCAAAAATTCCACATCTTCAATTTTCTCTCGGTAACAAATTTTGGTTATATCTTTATCTTCAATCTTTAGTGTTCAACAATGTTGATCAAATCCAAACAATGTTGAAACTTGGCCGCAGTCACCACTTTTTTCATCATATCAGCAGGAGTCTCTGTAGTGTGAATTTTCTTCACCGTGACTCCACCTTTTTCTATGATTTCTCGTACGAAATAATACCAAACATCAATGTGCTTCGTCCTTGCATGATAAACATGGTTTTTCACTAATTGAATAGCACTTTGACTATCACAAAAGATTGTGATACCTTTTTGTTCAACACCAATCTCTTTTAGCAACCCTTGAAGCTAAATTGCCTCCTTTACAACCTCTATATAGCCATGTACTCTGCCTCTGTTGTAGACAAAGCAACGGTTGACTGCAAAGTAGATTTTCAACTAACTTGTGCCTTTGCAAAGGTAAACACATAACTAGTAGTTGATCTTTGTTTGTCCAGATCACCCGTAAAATCTGAGTCACAATATCCATTTACAGACTGATTGCATTCCTGCTCAAAAACTAACCCAATATCTATAGTATTATGAATATACCGTAGAATTCACTTCACAGCTTGCCAATGCTCCTTTCCTGGATTATGCATATATCTGCTAATAACTCCAACAACTTGTGAAATATCAGGTCTCGTACAAACCATTGCATATATCAAGCTACCAACAATATTTGCGTATGATACCTTTGACATATACTCCCGTTCAGCTTCATCTTTTGGCGATAAAGTAGTACTTAGCTTAAAATGAGGAGCAAGTGGAGTACTAACTTTCTTAGTCTTCTCATCTATGCCAAAACGTTGTAGTACTCTTTTCAAATATTCTTTCTGAGATAAACAGAGTTTCTTTGAACGTCTATCTCTTATTATCTCCATGCTAAGAATTTTCTTTGCCTCACCCAGATCCTTCATCTCGAACTCCTTCTTCAGTTGAATCTTCAACTTATCAATTCCTTCTGAATTCTTGGAAGCTATCAACATATCATCAACATATAGGAGAAGAGATATAAAGGAACCATCTTCAAGCTTGCACAAATACACACAATGATCGTATTTGCTTCTCTTATACCCTTGCCGCAACATAAACTTGTCAAAATATTTGTATCATTGTCTAGAAGATTGTTTCAATCCGTACAATGATTTTTCAAGTTCGCACACCATATTTTCCTTTCCATCAACTTTGAATCCTTCTGGCTGAGTCATGTAGATTTCCTCCTCCAAGTTTCTATGTAAAAACGCAATTTTTACATCCATGTGAACTAGTTCCAAATCCAACTGTGCTACCAAAGCCAACATAATTCTAATGGAGGAATGTTTTACAACAGGAGAAAACATTTCATTGTAATCAATTCCCTACTTTTGAGCATATCATTTGGCCACCAATCTTGCTTTGTAGCGAACATCTTCTTGGTTAGGAAATCCTTCTTTCTTTGCAAATAACCATTTGTACCCAATTGCTTTCTTTCCCCTCGGGAGATTGGCCAATCTCCATGTATGATTCTGATGAAGGGACTGTATTTCATCATTCATGGAAATCCTCCACTTATCTTTTTTTGAATATTGGACTGCGTCTTTATAAGTGGTATGAACATCATCAGCTATAATTGAGGTTGCATAAGCAACCGTCTCTATGAGACGAACATGTTTCGTTATTGTCCTTTTTGGCCTGCTGGTTGCTATTGATTCACGTTGTGGTTGAGGTTCCTGAGTTGGAATCTCCTCTACTGGCTCTCTTTCCAGAGGATAATCTTCATTTGTTTCCTCCTTTGCTTCTTGTATAGGAAAAATAAATTTTCCCTCAAACTCCACCTGCTTAGAAGCACCTTCATTTTGTTTGGTATCATCTGTTACCTTATTTACCATAGTAGATTCATCAAAGGTAACATCCCTGCTGAATATTACTTTCTTTGCCATAGGACACCATAAGCGATATCCTTTGACTCCAGAAGTAATTCCCATAAAAATAGCGTTCTTTATCCTTGGATCCAATTTTGACTCTGTCACATGATAATATGCAGTTGAGCCAAACACGTGCAAAGAGTCATAACCTACAGCAGGCTTTCCATACCATTTTTCAAACGATGTCTTACCACCAATAGCAACAGATGGTATACGATTATTGAGGTGGCATGCATATGTGATTGCCTCAACACAAATGTTTTTGCCCAAGCCAGCATTGGACAACATACACCATACCTTCTCCTGCAAGGTCCGGTTCATACGTTCTGCCACTCCATTCTGTTGTGGTGTATGTCTGACAGTGAAGTGTCGGGCGATGCCATCATTTTCACAGAATTTATTAAAATGATCATTTTTGTATTCACCTCCATTATCTATGCGAATACATTTGATCTTCCTGCATGTTTGATTCTCCACCATCATATTCCATTTGAGAAAAATTCCCAGCACTTCATCTTTGCTCTTCATTGTATACACCCATACTCTTCAGGAAAAATCATTAACAAAGGTTACAAAATAGTGCTTCCCACCCAATGAAGGTGTTTTGGAAGGACCCCAAACATCAGAGTGTACATAATAAAAAATGCCTTTAGTATTATGGATTGCTGTACCAAATTTAACCCTTGTCTGTTTCCCTTTGACACAATGCTCGCAACACTCAAAGTTGCAAGCCTTTACTCCTTTTAACAATCCTTGATCTGATAAAGTTTTCAAGGATTTTCCTCCAGCGTGTCCCAAGAACATGTGCCCTTCTGCCTCTTTTTCGTCACTGGATGTTACTGTCGTTGTCCCAATAACTATACTACCGAGATAACGGTACATGTTATTGTTCTTCCGATTGGCCTTCATTACCACTAGTGCACAGGAGCATACTCTCATCACTCCATTTTCTGTAATAATTTTGAACCCTTTTGATTCTAGGGCTCCCACAGAGATGAGATGCTTATTCAAATCTGGTACATATCGACATCTTTTAATGTTCTGATCATCCCATCATGGTTCCTTAATCGTATTGAACCAATGACATATGAGGTAAGAGGGCTATTATCCGCTGTGTGGATGATTCCATATTCTCCTTCTTTAAATTCCATGAACCAGTCCCTGTTGGGACACATATGGTAGCTACAAGCCGAGTCCATCAACCATATGTCTGATGACATTGATGACTCTGTTATAACTAATAAGAAGTCTGAATCATCATAATCAGCTACATTTGAATCCATAATGGCCTTTCCATTGTTATGTTTGGCCTTATTCTTCAACTTCGGACGGTGTTTCTTCCAGTGCCCCTTTTCTCGACAGAAGGCACATTCATCATTGTTGGGTTTAGATCTTGACTTAGATCTTCCTTTCTTTGTCCTCGTTTGATTTTGAGGACGACCCCTCACAAATAGTGCTTCTCCTTCTTCGCCCTTCTGTTTTTCTCGCTTTCTTTGTTCATAGCTGTACAAAGCCGAACAAACTTCTCAGAGAGAAACTTCGTCATTTCCATGGATTAGAGTAGTTTCAAGGTGATCGTACTCATCAGGAAGTGACTCCAACAACATCAAAGCCAAGTGACCATCATAAGTTGTATCCATATTTTGCAAATTTGTGACCAACTTATTGAAACTGGTGATATGTTCATTCATCGTGGTACCAGGAACATAGGTAAAGTGAAACAGTCTCTTCTTCATGTATAATTTATTTTGATTGTATTTCTTCAAAAATTTATCCTCTAGTACTTTCCATAATTTACTTGCAGAAGTTTTCTTTGTGTATGGATATTTCTGCTCTCTAGCAAGGTATGATCGAATGGTACCGCAAGCAACACGATTGATAATTCTCCAATCTTCTTCTCCAACAACATCTGGTCTCTTTTCTTCAATAGCAAGATCTAGCCCTTGTTGAAAAAGGACATCTAGAACCTCGCCTTGCCACATCCCAAAATGTCCAGACCCGTAAAAAATTTCTACCGCAAATTTTGCATTTGACACAATTCTTATCATAAGCGAAGATGCCAATGATGATGTAGTGTTGACATTTGATGTAAATTCTTATTGTTTGTTGTCTCCCATGTTTGATACAAATATTATTTAAAGCTTACGACACAAATCAAGATTATTTTCTTTCTGATGTGGAAGATCAGACTAAGCTGCAACCACAGAGCATACTCAGACATTGACTCGGTTACCAAGATAAATTTTTTCTGATATGGAATATCAGACTATGCTGCAACCACAGAGCATACTTACACAGTACCTTAGCTCTGATACCAATTGTTTCGGAAGACAAATGTATATAGTGTGAATGAGTCACAACTTCTATACCAAAAATTATAGCAGCCACCAAATAATAAATAAGACAATAAAACAACAATAAAAGGAACACCAGAATTTACGATGTTCAGCTAATTTTGCCTACTCCTTGAACACAACTAATATTTTATTCCACTTCAAAAATACAAGTGAAATAATATTAAAGAGAGAAGATACAAATGCCTTAAGAAGATAAGAAGGCAAATGAGAGGTGTGTTTAAATCCTAAACATTAGACCTTCTTTTATAGGATGAAAATCCCCCAAAATCAAGTGAACTACCGATGTGGGACAAATGTTTTTGATATTTTCAACAACCTCCTTGTTGAATAGAGCATGTAAAAAGCAAATTTTATTTTGTTAATTAGTTGCCCGGATGCTTCTTCATAGGCGTTAAGAACTTCCATGATCAACCTCAAAGATGTAGAATCAGAAGAGGAGAAGATGATAATGTCGTTTGCATAAGATAGGTGATTTATTTTTGGACTCCATTTAGGCAAGCCAAACCCACAAAAATACAAGTTCATATGAAGCGCATTCAAACCCTTTGACAAAGCCTCCACAGCCAAAATAAAAATAGTAGGTGACAAAGGATTACCTTGCTTCATAGCTCTCCATATGGTTTCCCATTAAGAAGAACTGAGTACCAATTATTTGACACAATGCGAATAAATCTCTCACAAAATTGCATTTTGCTCAGAGTTTTGGTCAAGAATAGCTAGGAAAGCCTATCATAGGCTTTAGTCATGTCGAGCTTGATCACAACATTAGGTCCAGATTTTGTGCGCAATCTAATATTAGTAATTATCTCTTGGGTCAATAATATATTTTCCACTATACTAATACCCTTCACAAACCTGCCTGTTCATCAGAGATTAAGTTAGGTAAAAAATCAATTAACCTTTCATGTATCACTCCAGAGAAAACCTTGTTTATAAAATTGCTAAGACTAATTAGCCTAATGTCTCCATATGTCTTCACTTCCTTCTTCTTTGGTAAAAAATCAAGATTTGTGTGAGTGATAAATCTAGGTAGTTCTTGTCCACAAAAAAATGCCTGGACCATGTCAACAATATCATCCCCAACAATTTTCCAGCATGATTGAAAGAAACATCCATTAATCCCATCGGGACCTCCTGTACTTTCTGCGTTAAGCCCAAACACTGCACTTTAAACCTCCTCCCTCATTGGTTGTTCGATCAATTTTCTATTCTATTCATCACCTATCAAAGTTTGGACGTTATCAAGTATGCCAAATGTGGTAGGGACTCTTTGTTCTCGAAATTGCTCACTGAAAAAGCGTACTGCCTCTTCAGCCATTGTGTCGTTGCCCTCAAGATAATTACCATTAATGTCTTGAATTCATTTCAGCTGCAATCTCCTTCTTTTTCCATTTACATGTGCATGTTAAAATTTAGTGTTTCTATCACCATCATGAAATCATTGCATTTTGGATTTTTGCTTCCAAAATTGCTCCTTGATTGCCCAGACTTTTATTAAATCAGCCTGCACTTTCTGTAATTTCTCTCTGTTCAAATGTGTAGAATTAATTTTAAATTGAACGTCAATAGCCACAACCACTTCCTCCAAGATTGCGACTTTCTGAAAAATATCTCCATATGTAGCCTTGCTCCATGTTGAAAGTGCTTTCTTCAACTTCTTAAGATTATAATTGAATAAAGTGAAGGGGTTTGCATGGAAGTCTACACTCCAGTTTTATTTGACGACATCCTTAAATTATTCATGTTTCACCCAAAAATTTAGAAATCTAAACGACTTCTTGATTGGTGTTGTATCTGGATTGAAACTTAGCAACATTGGACTGTGATCTGAGCCTATTTTGGATAAATGTGTGACCTTTATTCCAGGCATCAACTGCTGAAATTCAAGGTTGGAAAATCATCGATAACATTTAAAAATACAGTCCTTATCCGCTCTACCATTCCACCATGTATAAATACTCCCTTTGAATCCCATATCACTAAGATTACATGTATTCATGCAATATCTAAAGTCGTCCACCTCATTAAAGGATACTAGGAGACCTCCAAATTTTTCCTCTTCATCCCATATGTATTAAAATCTCCCCCAACAATCCATGGAGAAATCATGTCACTAGCCAAATAATATAACGAATACCACAGTTCAATTCTCTCTATCACATCACATTTTGCATAAACCAAAGTTAGAATGAACTCCATTTTATATTTTGTATCAACTAGCTTCAGAGTCAGTTGTTGAACCATATCAATTATTACAGTCACTCCCAAGCTCTCGTCAATGAACGCCCAGATTTTATTAGACATATTCACAATAGCTTGGGCCAATCCAATCCTTCTCCTATATCTCTCTATTTTTCGTGACTGTTGCATTGTCTCCATGACCCCTACAAATTTGAATTGATATTGCCTCTGCATTGTAATGATCCTCTCAAATGCTATCATTGTATTTACGGACCTCACGTTCCAAATAATCGCATCCATTGCAAAATTGGATATAGAAATAGTCCTTCTTGTTTGTACTCTTGTTGGTTAAATATTGGATGTCTTATTATGCTGTTTCTTTCTTCCTTTTCCAGTTGTTTTTCCTCGATCAACAAACCTCGGTGATAAATGTCCTTGCCTTGCAACATTTTGGAAATTTTGAGTAGTGGATTCCTCATCCATATTATTCCCAGTATCTCCAATCCTTTCCTCATGTCCATTTTTGTTGTTACATTCCATCATGACAAGCCGGATCTTCACAATTTTAGGAATGAGGGATTTAGTAGTATTTGCATCCTGCATTTGTCCCGTAATTTTAGGGCCAGTTGCACGCTGAAGCTCCTTTAACTCTGCTTCTTTAATATTTGGAACTACATTCTTTTCTTGCATCTCCTTTGCACCTGAATCACCAGCTATATCCTCATTGCTGTATTGGAAAAAATTATATTTATATATAAAGGTGACGTTTCAATACATGTGGATTGGTCAAATGGTCAAAGAATTGTAATTAGCCAAGAGTCATGAGGTGCAACAGATACGAGCAAAGAAAGAGGAAGAGACATGGGCAATCAGAAAAATAACTCAGCGCTCGTCTATTTAAGTCATTTATATCCAAGAATCAGAAGGAATGAATCTGATAATAAAAAAGAGTACAGATACGACATTTAATGGGCATTAATGTTAAATACGTTAGAGAATATGTTTTAAATGTAATGATTATGTAACGTAGCATTCAATGTCTTTAATTGCTCATAATAGCCTCGTTATGATTTGAGCAAAACGTATATTTCCAAAGGTATCTATAAAAAGGAGATGTATGATCAGTTGTAGAGACACAAAAGACTATTGGAATGGACATTGATTTATTTGTTTCTCTTGATTACCATCTTGCTATCCAGAATTACTTTTTTTTATTCATTTGCTTGATTATCAGTAACTCGAGTTCTTCTAAATTCTAGCTTTGACTAAAATTCCATTTTTTGGTTAAACAAATTGGTTCCGTTACCGGGAATCTGATAATCTATTTTCTCTTTGCTTAACTTTCCTTGTTGCATCAACTATGTCGAACAAAAAGGATAACATGCAAGGAAACCAAATGAATCAACAAAATCAGGGAGATCCACAGAATATTAATGCTCAAGTTCCTACTCCACGTGGCTCACCACGACAATCTCGTAAGGGTACTCCTGATGGGTCTCAAATAAACGAGCATGCTCAATTTGAAAATGCTGAAGCTGTTGATGAGGCTTTGCAGAAATTTATTGCTGCTTAGGTTAATAAAGCCGTTGAGGCACTTTTTAGTCAGTTACCTGTTGCAACACCCACACCTACTCCAAATAACAACACTTTGGAAAACCCTCATTCTGGGCTTGTTAACTCAGGTGGTGGAGGAACTCCCAGCGAATCACATGAGAGAGATCCAGGTAATGTATTTAATTTCGATTTACAAAATTTAGTACTAACCTTGCAAAAACAGCTCAAGGAGCAAAGTGAACGCATAGAGCAGATACCCTGGGTGCCACTCATAATCAAAGGGGTAGATATGGATAGATATTCGCAACAACCCTGGAAGCCAAGTGCTGCTCCACTTCCAATTCCAAAAAAGTTCAAAATGCCTGATATTCCAAAATATGATGGAACAACAGACCCATGAGACCACGTGACTGCATTCACAACGGCCGTAAAAGGCAATGATTTGACTAAGTCAGTATTAGTCAAAAAATTTGGTGAAACACTCACCAAAGGAGCGCTAACATGGTATTCTCTTTTACCCGAAAATTCTATAAATTCTTTTGTTGAGCTTGCAGATTCTTTCATTAAAGCACACTCGGGAGCTCAAAAAGTAGAGAAAAGAATGGAGGACATTTTCAAAATAAAGCAAGGTGACTCAGAACTGCTTAGAGAATTCGTGGACAGATTTCAATATAAAAGAATGACATTGCCACGTGTACTTGACAACTGGGTAACTATAGCTTTCATATGTAATTTGAATGAAAAAATCTCGGAAGCTACGAGGAAACTCAAGGAAAGCCTTCGAGAATTCCCCGCTACAATGTGGAATGATGTTTATAACAGGTATAGCACGAAGTTGAGGATTGAGGAAGATACTGTTCCATGATTTCAAAAAGAAGAAAAGGTAAGTTCGAGACGTGCAGAGACCAAAAAAAGATCTGGTAAAAATAGGTACGAGCCTTACATAGGACCTGCGGGAAATGACTCACGGTCAAAGCAAGATAACCAAAGGTACGATCATAAATCTAGAAATAGAGAATCAGGTTCTTCATCAAGATTTCAGAACGAGTGAAACAACTATGAGCCACGAGACGATGATGGAAGTCTAAAGGCAAGGTTTGGTGGTTATAATTTCAATGTGAGTACTTCTGTCATTGGTGCGAATTTTATAATGATCACGTGCATAAAACATCAGATTACAGGTTTTTGCAGGGTGAAGTTCATCATTTATTAAAACAAGGATATCTCATTGAGTTATTCAGCGAGAAAGGTAAACAGGCATACATGAAGAACATGCAGGAGCCACCAAAACCACCTTCTCCCAATCAACATTATAAGTGGGGGTGAAGATATCCATGACATATCATATACTGTAGTTAAAAAGATTTCTAAAGTAACAATTACCTACGGGAAGCCGATGCGCCATGTCTTGGAGGAAGAAAATACATTTAATGATGCAGACGCCGATGGTCTATTAATTTCACATAATAATGCACTGGTACTATGTTTACTTGTATATGACACTAACGTAAAACGAGTTTTGATTGATCTAGGTAGTTCCGTGAACATTATTTTGGTAAGAGTTTTACGTGAGATGCGAGTTTAAGATAAAGTGATACCAAAGGCACATACTCTATCTGGATTTGATAATTATACTGGAGAGGTAACACTCACCATGTTCGCTGAAGGAGTCGCCAAAGATACAAAGTTCTAGGTGGTAGATATGGAGATGACTTATAACATAGTTCTTGGGAGACCATGGATCCACGAAATGGAGGCTGTTCCTTCAACCTTGCATCAGGTTATTAAATTTCCATCGCCTTGGGGAATCTGTCAAAATCGTAGAGATCAACAAACATCCAGAAGCATCAACTCCGTGGCAGATTCAAGTGTTAAGGGTGAAGAAAAATAGCAATTACAGAATCTAGTTGAGGATAACATAGCGTCAACCTCAACTGAATAAGGGCAAACAGATGTGGATTCAAGGCCCGATTCCATTCAAGAACTAGAAGAAAATGAAAACATCAAAATGGCGATAGAAGAGATGGAGGCTGTGGTTTTGTTTATACACTGGCCGGAGAGAAAAGTGCATATAGGAGCCAATCTCAGCCCCGATATGAAACGTAAGTTGATTGAATTTTTAAAAGCTAATGCAGAATGTTTTGCTTGGTCACATTCTAATATGACAAGTATACCACTAGAGGTAATGACTCACAAGTTAAACGAGGATCCATCTCATCCACCTATTAAACAAAAGGAAAGAAAGCAGGGCACTTTAAAAAATCAGGTGATTCAGGATGAGGTGCAAAAATTGTTAAAATTTGGTTCCATTCGTGAGGTAAAGTATCCTATCTGGTTAGCTAACACTTTTGTAGTTCCAAAGAAGAACGATAAGTGGCGGGTTTTTGTAGATTACACAGATCTTAATGAGACCCGCCCTAAAGATTCTTTTCCACTACCACACATAGATTAATTGATTGATGCAACTACAGGTCATGAACTATTAAGTTTTTTAGATGCATATTCAGGTTATAATCAGATTAAAATGGATTCGGGAGATGAAGAAAAAACTTCATTCATAACAGATAGGGGGACTTACTGCTATAAGATAATGCCTTTTGGTTTAAAGAATGCAGGAGCAACGTATTAGAGGTTAGTTACCAAAATGTTTCTAGAGCATCTGGGAAAAACTATGGAGGTCTATATAGATGACATGCTCATTAAAACACAACACTCAGGAGATCATATATTGCATCTGTCTGAAACGTTTAAGATTTTGCAAAAATTTAATATGAAGTTAAACCCCGAAAAATGTGCATTTGGTGTTGCGTCAGTTAAATTCTTGGGTTTTCATATTTCTAACCGTGGTGTTGAGGTGAATCCTGCACAGATTAAGGCCATTGAGGAAATCCCTAATATACTTTCGAGCAAGAAATAAGTTCAAAGATTAACAGCGAGGATTGCAGCCCTGGGAAGATTCATTTCTAAATCATCAGAGAAATGCTTTAAATTCTTATTGGCCCTTAAAAAGCAGGATCATTTTGAATGGAATAAGGAATGTCAACAGGCACTCAGGGATTTGAAAGCATACTTATCAAGTCCACCTTTGCTAGCGAAACCAAAGGCTGGGGAAAGACTGTTCATTTACCTTGTTGTATCAGAAGTATCGATAAGTGCTGTTTTGGTTCGAGAAGAACAAGGTAAACAATCCCCTATCTATAATGTTAGTAAATCTCTGTTAGACGCAAAAACACGGTATCCTTAATTAGAAAATCTTGCACTTGCATTAATCATGACATCTAAGAAATTAAGACCTTACTTTCAGTGTCATCCAATGCTGTAGTAACTGCCTACCCTTTACGTAATATATTACATAAGCATGAGTTATCAGGTAGGTTGACCAAATAGGCTATAGAGTTAAGTGAATATGAAATCACATATCAACCTAGAACTGTTATAAAATTACAAGTGTTAGTTTATTTCGTGGCTGACTTTAGCTAGGGGATGCAATTAGAAGCACAAAAAGAATTACTGGTGCTTAATGGAGCTAATCCAGGAACTTGGATGTTATTCGCTGATGGTTCATCTAATATAAAAGGAGCAGGTTTAGGGATTATTTTGGTACCACCTACGGTTGAAACCATACGACAAGCTATTAAATGTTATTCTATAACTAACAATGAGGCAAAGTATGAGGCTGTGATTGTAGGTTTAGAATTGGAACGAGAACTTGGCATAAATTAGATTATAATCAAGAGCGATTCACAACTCGTGGTTAATCAAATGCTGGGGACTTATACAGCTAGGGAAACAAGGATGCAACAATATTTAGAAATGGTGCGGAAGTTAATAAAGCAATTTCAAAACTAAAAAGTTACAAAAATACCAAGGGATGAAAATCTTGAAGCAGACGCTTTAGCTAATCTTGCATATGCGGCTGATGTGGCAAGCGATACAAACGCTTCGGCTATTCATTTATTTCATTCAGCTCTCGACCCTAATAAAAATGAGGTAAATTTTAATAATTTAAAGTGGGATTGGAGGAATGAAATTGTTTCTTTTTTGTAGTATGGAACTACCCATGATGACAAAAAAATCTCATGCACTACTGCTTAAACCAAGGCAACTTATATCGTAAAATGTTCGGTGGTCCCTTAGCTAGATGTCTCGGTCCTTCTCAAACAGAGTACGTAATGAGGGAAATACATGAGGGGCATTGTGGAAATCATGCCGGAGGAAGATCATTGGTAAGAACCTTAATCAGGGCAGGTTATTACTGGCCAAAAATGGAAGAAGAAGCAGAAAGTTTCGTGGCCAAATGTGATAAATGTCAAAGGTACGGTAACAACATTCATAGACCCGCAGAATTATTACATCTGGTCATCGCACTATGTCCATTCATGAAATGGGGAATGGATATCATGGGTCCATTAATACAAGCAAAAGGACATGTAAAATTTCTGCTCATACTTACTGATTATTTTACTAAATGGGTAGAGGCAGCAGCCTTCAAACAGGCACGAGAAAAGGAAGTCAAAGATTTTATTTGGATAAATATCATATGCCGATTCGGCGTACCGAAGGAGATCGTATGTGATAATGGCCTCAGTTTATAGGAGCTCAAGTCACATAATTTTTTCAAAGTTGGCAAATTAAAAGGATTACGTCCACATCTTATCATCCGGTAGGTAATGGGAAAGCAGAGTCAACAAATAAGGTTATTATCAATAATTTAAAGAAGTGTTTGGAAGAATCAAAAAGAAATTGGCCAGAGGTGCTACCTGGTGTTTTATGGGAGTATCGCACAACAACAAAAACAAGTACGGGGGAAACACCATTTTCATTGGTTTATTGAGCAGAAGCTTCATTTCCAGTTGAGATAGGAGAACCAAGCACACGGTTCACACAAGCGACACAAGAGTCTAATGACGAGGAGATGCAGGTCAACCTAGATTTACTTGAAGGGAAGAGAGAAGCTGCATTAATAAGAATGGCAGCACAAAAACAAGTCATATAACAATATTACAACAGGAAAGCATGCCTCAGATTCTTCAAAGTTTGGGACTTCATGCTTAAAAAGGTTTTTCAATCTACAAAAGCAGCTAACGCGGGTAAATTAAGTCCAACATGGGAAGGACCCTATAGAGTTCGTGATATTTCAGGAAAGGGAGCATATGAATTCGAGACAATGGATGGTAAAATACTACCTTTACATTGGAATGTTGTTCATTTGAAGAGATATTACTTCTACGGAATACACACGGTCAGGTATCACCATTTTGCATTTAACTTTTTGAATTGTTAAAAATTTACTAACTATTTTAAATGAAAGGCAAAAAGCTAGCCCGTACTAAATGATGAGTCACGACCTGTAAGGAACACGGAATAACCTAAAATTCTTGGCCTAGGGTTACAATTATTCTGATAGAAATTTAAATTGGTTAAGCAGTCTTCATCTATAATTTCACCTCCTAGTCCCGTATGTTTTTCCTTTTCAGGAAAAGGACCAAATGAGAGAAACAATCAAGTACTAGAGGCTTCATACTTCAACACTCAAACACTTGGGGAACTACATAATATACACAAGTATGTATAAAGAAGGCAAAGAAGATTAAAGAAAAATCAAGCCGGAAAAATTCAAGTGCAGAGTAAACATCACACGAACTCACGAGCCAAGGCTAAAGAAAATCTTACTGTAGTTAGGATAAAAGCTATGTACTAAAGCAAGTTATAAAGAAAAACCTTGTGTTTATTGTTCTAAAACGGGTTATAAAGAAAAATCTCATGTTTATTATTTCTTAAAAATCTGTTACAAGAAAAACAGTTACGAGAAAGTTATAGATGTAATTCAAATACATGTAAAGTATTATTAAAAACTAGACAAGACAAAGTTCGAATAAAAACTTGTCAAAGTTATTCCAAAAGAAACATGTGCGTTCCTATTTCTTTTATCGTATGATAACACCATTATGAAGTTGAGACGTTTTCTTCATTAAGTGACGAAATATAAAGGGACCGCTTTTATAAAATTCATATTTAAATTATTTAGTCATGAGATTAACAGAAGCATTTTCAAAGAACAAAAATGCAAACCATTCTATAAGTCCTTAAGAATAAAGGCAAGAATAGAATAAATAGAAGTTTAAGATAATAACATAAAAAAATTCTTAAATACTTAAGTACGAACTTAGTCATAAAACTACGACATTGTTCATACAAATTGCCTCATAAAAGATTTGGGGACTTGCGTTCCAAAACCAACCCTCAAATGAAGCTAAGGATTTGATTACAATTTTCTAAAATAAAACCTCAGATGAAGCCAAGGGTTTTTAACATAACTTTGCAAAGTGGTACCTGCAAAAAAGAAGGAATTGAAGACAATGTAAATTTTTCACTAAGGTGATAAGGGTACTGAAGAAGATGCATCAACGTCAACGGGCTCAACTTGGACAGGAGCATCAATGGTTGTGGTGTGATCTTGATTCATAGCAACGGGCTCAACTTGAGCAACAGCATCAGTATATGTGGTTTCAACTTAGCTTGTGGCAGTAGGTTCGATTGGGCTTGAAGAAGATGCGATACACATATGAGCTTCAACCACGGGAGCTTCAATCACGGGAGAAGGAAAGTCCTGTGTTTGCTGAGCTGGTTCAATGGTTTCATTAACCTTAGCTAATTCTGACTCCAGGTCGAAATTTTCTTGGCCAGCTTCAATTAGGGTATCACGACATGAATTCAAAAAAGCCCAACTTAACATTAAGATCAAATTTTTCTTCAAGGATCTCATAATACTTTTCCCAAGCAGCAACCTCATTCTTGAGCTCTTCATTTTTGGAAGAGGAGGAATTACAAGAAGCTTGAAGAGAAACATGAGAGCTCTCTAAAGCATGTACCTTATCAGCAGAGACTCAAAGATTTTCTTGTGCTTGAGTTAAGTTTTGCACGAGCTCTCCAGCATAAACTTCTTTTTGATTCAACAGAGCTTTCAACACCCTGTTCTCCTCGCTAGCCTTAGATAGTTGTTCTGAAAAGAAGGATTCAAGGCGTTCTGTTTCTTTTCTGATTGGCTTAAGGAAGCCTTGATAACCACTATCTCCAAAGTTAATGCTCGCACTTGCTGCTCTAAGGTACTCCTACTCTCTTGTAAATCCTCCATGTTAATTTGAGCACTGTCAAATTGTTCCTTCCAATTGATTGCTTCCAATTGAGAATCACGAGCAGCCTTCTCTGAATCACGTGCTACCTTATCCAAGAGGGAGATTCCGTGAATAAGCTTAGTGCCAATAAGATTGGCCTAAAAAAAAGGAAGGGAAATAAGAATCTCGAAGATAGAAATGTTTAATGAAGTAAAGAAGAGAAAGAAGGAAAATACATTCAAAGTGGTATGCACTATGTCATTCATTAAACTCAGGCTACTATGGCTCTCCAGTTTTGCTTTCTCCATTGGGCCAATTAAAGGCTCGAGCCAAATGTTAGCTTGACCTGACTTCCTCAAAAGGCTGCTATCAGTAGGAACTTCAATAGTTACGCTCCTCATAGATTAATTTCACTCGAAGAACCCACCTCCGTATGGTGAACGATAGGTAAGGGAATTGTCAAATGAGGAGCGGTGGAAGGAGTAAAAACAGTAGAGGGAGGAACAGAAACAGTTGAGGCAGGTAAGGAAAGAATCACAGGCGCGAGAGTTGAAAAGTAAGATAAGGGAAGTTCATCTAAAACAGGCCCTAAAGGGTTAATAGACTCACGAGTATCGTGAAGAGGTACATCATCATCAGGAATAACAACTGGGGTATCAACAGGTTCGGTAAGAGGGAGACGAGGTAAGACTTTGGCTTCGTCATCAGAGATGATACGTCTTCTAGCTCGTGGTGTCGTCACCCGGGAGCCTCCTTCATCCTCTTATTCTGATTCTTCTTCTTCAGAAGCTTTTCTGTTTGCAGAAGAAGAACCCAAGACTATTTCTCGGGCTAAAGAGGTACGGTACCCGAAGAGTCACGAGAGGCCACAACTGCCTCAGTAGTAACTCCTCAAAAATTAGAACAATAAAGGAAAATATTTATATGCGTGAAAGATAAAATAGAAACTCTTACCATGAGTCTTTAGTTTCCAACCGTAATGGTTGGAAAGGTTTTTCCAGGACCTAATCTCCATTGGAGCGGTCTTCAATAATTTCTCTACCCAACTATGGAAGTTGGGCACATTCTCTACAACACCTATGGTTGCTGAGAAAAGAAAAGAAGCGACATTAGAGAAATTAATAAGCTTGAAAGAAAAAGGCACGAGAAAGATATAACACTTACATGCAAAATTCCACCCTTCAGGAAAGGGAACGTTATCTTCACCCACTAAGCCAGCAGTGGGGACTGCAATGAACCGACCATACCAGCCACGGTCTTTGCCATCTTCAGGGCTCACTAAAACCCTCTTGCTCTTGGCTGCTAGGGTAAAAATGCCATTGCGAAAAAGCCTAGAGGAGTAGAGGTGAATTAGGTAAGGGAAAGTAAAGCCAACGTCTGCCATGTTCGTGAGGTGCCTCAAACAGGCGACAACCCTCCATACAATTGGACCAATTTGACCCAAAGAAACATTGAAAAAATGACAAAAATCTAGAATAACCGGGTCAATAGCTTGTTTGAACCCTAGAGTAAAAGGGTATGTATAAACAAAAGAGAATCCAATCATGTAAGAAGTGATCCTATGATTTGGATTAGGAATGATAATGGGAAAATCACTACTCCAGTGACAGTCCATACGAACTATAGGAGCTAGAATTTCTGTAATTTGAGTAGGGAAAGCATCGGCATGATCTAAAGTGGTAACTTGGTTCCTAAGAGATTCCCTATCATGATGAAAAGATAGTTATGTTTGGACTATCTCTTCAACTCAAGGCTCACGTAAGGGATCAGAAGGTTCTTCGTTCCTAGAAGAAGACCTTTGAGAAAGGGAACCTCTAGTTCTAGAAGAAACACCAGAACTAGGAGAAGGCGTGGATGTGCTACCACGCGGGCAGACCCTAATCTACGAAATCTACCACCTCTTCTATGCCTAATGGGGGCATTGGGGAAGTTATCTAAAATAGGAATTCTCCTAGAGTTAGGGTTTGGTGAAGTCATGGCAAAGAAGATTGAAGTGATGAAGAAGTGAATAGAGATTTGAAGAATTGAAGTGTTCAATACGCTTTATGTGGTAAAAGACAAGGAAAGAAGTTATATTTATACTGATGGGCAACCGGAAAAAGGAAAAAGTACAATGATGGAAGAACCATAATAATGATAACTGACACTTTGTGAACAGGGAAGCCGAAAAGAAATCCTAAGAAAGTGCTGCAAAACTATAGAGCTAATAAGAGGATGACACGTGTAAAAATTCATTAAATGGAAGTGACAATTGAAGCGTGAATTTTGTAAGAGCATTAATGGTTAACAAAATTATCTTTTAATGAAATCCACTTCCCAAATATTCTACTATTGAATAAATGGAAAGTGGGGGGACTATCTGTATTGAAAAAAATTATATTTATGTATAAAGCTGACGTGTCAAGACACGTGGATTGGTCAAATGGTCAAAGAATCGCAATTAGCCAAGAGTCATGAGGTGAAACAGATACGAGAAAAGAAAGAGGAAGAGACACGGGCAATCAGACAAATAACTCGGCGCTCGTACCTATTTAAGTCATTTATATCCGAGAATCAAAAGGAATGAATCTGACAATAGAAAAGAGTACAGATACGACATTAAATGCTGAATACGTTAGAGAATATGTTTTAAATGTAATGATTGTGTAACATAGCTGATGATAGGCTATAATTACGTGTTTTAGTCGATTATTACACTCTAATTTAATGCACTTTAGTTGAGTTTGTGCTTTAATCGCTAGTGTTTTGCACTAATTGTGTGTTTTATGCCTTGTAGGTGTGATTCCGAGCTATATAGATGTTATGGAATGAATTTA
>MU747958.1:45557-71996 GCA_026770625.1 Nicotiana glauca
TTTAATTTGTTAGTTAATTATTTAAACACAAGAATCTAAATATCTATAAGTTAGAAATTGTTCAAGCTTGTCTTTTTAGTGATAGTGAACAGCTGTAGCTGAACCTTAGTTCTCTGTGGGATTCGACTCCGGACTTGTAAACCGAATTATATTTGCAACGACCGCATTGTCCTTTTTATAAGACATAGTTGGCGTGATCAATAGCATTCAATGTCTTTAATTACTCATAATAACCTCGTTATGATTTGAGCATAACGTATATTTCCAAAGGTATCTATAAAAAGGAGATGCATGATCAGTTGTAGGGACACAAAAGACTATTGGAATAGACATTGATTTATTTGTTTCTCTTGATTACCATCTTGCTATCCATAATTACTTCTTTTTATTCATTTTCATGATTATCAATAACCTGAGTTCTTCTAAATTCTGGCTTTGACTAAAATTCTATTTTTTGGTTAAACAATTGCAAGGTTGAATAGAGCGTGGTTTTTGTTCTACAACACTTCCCTTATCAATTTCTAGAGTGTTCTGTACCCTAAGATTAGCTGTATCATTACCCTCACCCTCCTGCAACTCCATCGTTAGTTTTATCCTTTGATACAACTTCATCTCCCACCTGCTTTATTAATTCCACATTGTCAATTCTCAGTTGTTTGTTACTATTATCTCCAGTAACACTTTGTTCTTCCATTTCAAGTTGCTGATCTTCAGAAACATCATCTTCCTCCTAATTTTGTTTTATCAATAATCTTATCAACCTCTCCCGTTGCAAACGTGTCCTACGATGGTACTTCTTGGCATGTTTGGTTCGTTGTAACCAACTTTTGCTGCACAAACGTCCAATTAATCTATTGAGAATGTGGATTCCTTTTGTTTCTCCATCTGATTCCCATTAGGATTAAAGCTGGCGCCTAAGGGTTCAGAGTCTTTGTTGGTGATTTAGCAGCTTATTTCCTTGTTGAACTAGGAGGATTCCTTTGTTGTACCAATTTTCAATTAGAGTTAACAACTTCATGCTCCTCTATCTCTTTCTCCATATTATTATCAGCATCATTCTCCAGAAATGTAAATTTGTTAGCAATAGCCTCTGGTTCAGCAACATTATTCTCAACTAGCATCAATTGTTTTTCCAATCCTTTAATAACCTGTGCATTAATAGTTTCATTCACCTGAGCAGTAATAGTAGCATTCTCCTGGACAGTAGCAGTAGCGTTCACCTGGCCAGCAGCGTAGTTCCCTTTTTTATTCAATTATCTCTCACTTCCTTCCACTGTTCCACAACGTTCCCAACTACCTTCCCACTTGAAGGAATCATTATAGGACCCTTGTTTTTGACTGAATCATTCCTAGTAGTAGTTGCTTCACTCACAGTAATATCTGCTCTGATGGTAAGCAACCCCCACTTCCAATCAAGAGGTTGTGAGTTCGAGTCTCCCCAAGAGCAAGGTGGGAAGTTCTTGGAGGGAAGGATGCCGGGGGTCTATTTGGAAACAGCTTCTCTACCCCAGGGTAGGGGTAAGGTCTGCGTACATACTACCCTTCCCAAAACCCACTAAGTGGGATTATACTGTGTTGTTGTTGTTGTTGTTGTATTCTTCTCCTTGTCATACACCACTAATTTAGTGTGTAATTTCCAACACTCAAAATCATCATGGCCTTGTAACTTGCAAGATTTATAGTACTTAGGTAGATAATCGTATTGAATCTTTACTCATTCAGTTCGAACCTCCACATTAGTTTCATTCTCGATGTCCATTCGAACCTTCTTTGGCATCTCAGATAACAAATCGACAAGTATCTTAACTCTCGCACAACTTGGACGAGTCTTATTAACTGTTGCCATATCTAATTGTAATGGCTTACCCACAGCTGATGCTAAAGAAAATAAGCATTCTTCAACCAAGAAAGTAGGTAACATATTGGGAAAAGAAATCCAAGCCATCACCTTGGGCGTCTCTTCTCCTATCTTAAATTTTGAGTCATATAACAGTGTTCTCATCAGGTATTTGAAGCCATCTTTTGCCTTCAGATAGTAAACACTTTTCGAAGTAAAATCTAGATAGTCTTGCCATAAAGTGTGTCAAATCAAAATATGTCTATCTCGTAGCAATCCAATATTGTATTCGCCCTTAATACCAGCTCATTGCACAGGGATGATTCTTCAAAAGTCATGCAACTCTGGCCATCCATAAGAAAATTTTCACACCCCAGCATATTGCAATCCTTCAACGACGTTCATTCGAGCAACCTCTACCTCACTAAATTTTATCAAAGGCTGTCCATTCAGAAAAGCTGCTCGTTGCATCTGAATTGGCTCGACAATGGATTGCGCGACCTGCATGGGAGTATGTAATGTCAAAGGTTGTAATAATTTGGAGTAGTCTAATGGAGTTTTTATGGTTGTATTATTGTTTATAGTTGAAAGGGGCTGGCCAATGACCAGGGGGAACCTGGGGGAGGGTGACCAGCCGTTGTAGGTAGCTAGCTGCCGGCCGACGACGCCATGGAGGAGATCATGAGTGAGAAGCAGCAAGTCTTCTCCTCTATCGCAAATCACCAGAGTTAGAGAGCGTATTTTCCAGTACCCGAAATTGTTGCACGTTGTTTCACACATTTAAGAAAATTAGTTTTTGTCGGACTCCAAATTTCACTATGTAGAATGCCGTGACGGTACCTAGTTTCTAAGACTAGGTAAGCCGAACACCATGAGAAATATTACTGAAATAACAATTGAATTCTTAAAATCCAACAACTAGTATATAGATAATGGCCCAAAACCTGGTGAAATATAAGTCACAAGCTCTATGAAATGACACTGGTCTTCTCTATACATTAGAATCTAATAAATGATAAGAAAATAAAATAATTTAGGTAGAGGGGGACTCCGAGTCCTGCAGACGCCAGCAAGTATATCTTGAAGTCTTCGCGTACGGACTCAGCTCGCTGATGCCTGGTCTGGTAGGAAATACCTAGATTTGCACAAAAAGATGTGCGAAAGCATAGCATGAGTACACTATAACGGTACCCAGTGCCAAGCCTTACCTCAGTAAAGTAGTGATTAGGTCAGATCAAGGCCCTACTGGGATAAATAAAAGAACAAGTGTAAGGTAGTATAATAATGGCAGTGATGAAATTTAAACTGGGATAAATAAAAGTCTGAACAAGTGTAAGGCAGTATAATAATGGCAGTGATGAAATTTAAACAACAAATGGCATATCAAGGTTGATTACACGAAACTAAACCAATTTAATGCGGCATAGAGAAAACATTTAATAATATGCTAAGGAAACAACAACCAAGGAGAGGTGCAAAAATAGAGAAATGCCAGCAAGAGTCAATACCGAGGTACTGCCTCGTAGTCTCAAATCACAAAATCTAAATCAAAATCTTTACTTATATCATCGTAGGAACCTTCACATTTATTTTAAAAAAATCCTTATCCCGTAATAGCATCCCACGTTTTATCCCACCTTAACACACCGCATGACTTCTAGTAGTTCCCCTATTAGCCACGCATATCAACCTCACCATATCTCATCGTACATATTTTAACCCCAAAACCTTATACCACCCGCATGCATGTCAATATCACAATATACCATATATATCACCTCAAGTGCCCAGTATCACAACTTGCCAAAAGAAATCAACAATAACAATATTTCCATAAGGAGCCCACAACTTAATCATTGTACCCACAGTCTCAACAATAACAATTGAAAGTGAATAACTCAACAAAATAAAATTTCACAACTTAACACTTTGGCTTAATTTGAATCACGACGTTTATAACTCATTACCAATTTCAACCACTAGATATTTCACGGTTTAACAACTTCAAGTGAGGGTTCAACGCTTAAATAATGAATACGGAATACGGGAATCAAGAACTTCAATTAAACATGTATATAAACTAGCAAGTAATAGATACAACAAGTAGAACATGTGATAATAGACTAATGATGACGACTATCACATAATAGGATAAATCAATTAAGGCATGGAAGAAATGTACATAGATAAAATCGGTAATTTCCACATCTAGCTTATGTACACACTCGTTACCTTACGTATACAACTTTTACATATCACAATTATCACAACTAACATAATTCCCGAGGTGTAATTCTCTCACACATGGTTAGACAAGTTACTTACCTCCGATTACGCAATCAACCAGTAGGCCTTTTCCTCGATTATCCAACTCTGAATGGCTCGAATATAGTAAAAAATAATTCAATAATATAAACAAATGCAAAGAAAACAATTCCACTAGATAATGCCACAATGTCTATGAAAAACAAGAAAGTCAACTCAAAAAGTCACACCCAGCCCCATATCCGAAACTCGACAAAAGTTACAAATTTCGAACACTCATTTCGCCCCGAATCCAACCATACCAAAATTATTAAATTTTTACTCTGATTCGGCCTTTAAAACCTAAAATCAAGTTTGGGAAAGTTTCTATTCTAATCTCTAAATCACAAAAGTAGGTGCTGGAAATAGCGTTCGATTCATGAATAACGGATCAAATCAAGTTAAGATTACTTACCCCAGTCCAATTTGTAAAGTTTGCCTCTGAAAATTTCTCAAATCGAACTCCCCAACTCTAATTATGTTAAAAATAGTGAAACCCCCATTTTCAGAAACCTCTCCATGCAATTCATATTTGACACCTACGATTTGCCTCTGTTCCCTCAAACACCAGAAAAACAACAGTCTTTTCCGACACGAAAATAGGCATAACTCTCTTATACGTTCTCGGAATGTGGCGATTCTTGTTACTATGGTTCTGTAATTACGATACGGATCTGATAGTTTAATTGAATCACAAATCAATGGTTGTTTGCACAATATGGTATCCTTTATTCCAAAAGAAACGATGCCGAAACATCAAATAAGAACGCGACATAATTCAAACCCATATGAAATTCACCCGAGTCCATGGGACCCCAACCAAGTATACTAACAAGTACAAAAATATGATATGAACTTGCTCGAAGCCTCAAATTGTCTCTTATAATACTATAAATAACAAATCTCGCATCGATTCAAGCCTAATAAACTTATGAACTTCCGAATTCCAACTAATGTCGATTCATACTAAACCAGCTACGATTGATTTCAATTTTTCACACAAGTTATAAATGACAACACAAAACTATTTAAACTTCCAGAACCGAGATTCGACCCCGACATCAATAAGGTCAACTCGTAGTCCAACTTTTCAAAATCTTCCATTGACTTTTGCCAATTCATGCTAGAACGACCTACGGACTTCCATATCAACATCCGGATACGCTACTAAGACCAAAATCACCATACGAAGTTGTTGAAACAATCAAAACTCCATTTTATAGTCGTTTATACAAAAGTCAAAATACGGTCAACTCTTACAACTTAAACCTCCAACTTAGGGACTATATGTCCCATTTTACTCTGAAACTCTCCTGAACCTAAAACCAACCATCCCTGCAAGTCACATGACCAAAAATATAACATAGACCGGGCAATAAATAGGGGATCGAGGCTAAAATACTTAAAATAACTGGCTGGATCGTTATATTTTTAGGGTACGTGCTTTGCGTGTGTGTCCATACTAATAAGTACTCTTTCCGGTCCATAATAAGTAATCTTTTGGCCCATTTTGGTGGTCCAAAATATTTGATTTTTTTAGATTTCAAGAATAAATTAATTATTTTTTTTCTTACATTTGCCTTGTAGTAAATATATTGAAGTATGTATTAGGAGTGTTTATATAAAAAGATAATAAATGTTAATATGGTCAATTTCATTGCTAATTAATGTTAAAAGGTGAATTTTTTACTATGTGTGAAAATAACCAAAAAATTACTTATTATAGACCGAAGAGAGTATATAATTTTTAAAAATCACATTGATATTATCAAATAATGTTTTTGAGTTATAAATTAAAATTAACAAAAAGTTATGAGTTTCTGAAATGGATGAATACTGGCCCCATTAACCAATCTCAACAAAGAAAGTAACGATCCCCACAAAATTTCACAAGTGCCTTATTGTGATTTTGAGGATTTTTCAGTGAATATTTAACAAAATTGGGTATATTTTAATGACCTTGTCACGACTCAATTTCACCTCGGGTCATGATGGTGGCCAACACCGTTGTCAGGCAAGCCAACGCGGAAATATTAGTAAATTCTTATTTAACTTACTGAAAATAGTTACAACAGTCTTCTTAATTTGCAATTAAAGACATGTAAGGATAAGCAATATTCAGTAAAAGTTATACAACCCAAAAGAATAGTCTACTAATGTGTGTGCCAAGATCTGGTATCACAAGCTGTGGCCACCTAGTAGAATATACAAAATAATAGACCTATCTTATTGTCTGAAATAGAATAGAAAGCCAAAAGTAAGAAACACTACATCAAGCTCTTGATCGGCACAGGAAGGTAAGCAGCTCACCGTGGAAGTCTCGAAATATGCTTAGGGATGCACACTAGACTGATAGCCAAATGTACCTTCCTCAGATCCTGTACAATTAAGTACAGAAGTGTAGTATGAATACATAAATAATATGTACCCAGTAAGTATCCAATCTAATATCGAAGAAGTAGAGACGAGAAGTCAACTTGACACTTAACAGGGTCAAATAATATGAGAGATCAATTATACTGAGGATGGATAAAACAATTAATTAGCAGTATATAGAAAGAACTAATAGGTCCTCTCCTAGATAATATCTCAGCTAGCAAATCCTATTTCCAAGAAAAATAATAAACTCAAGTCATAGAAAAATACTTTGTAAAGCATGCACAAGTTGTGCCGAGGTCGTACAGCCCAATCCAACAAAAAAGTAAATTGTATACTTCCGATGGTCGAACAACACGAAGCATATATGCATCTATTATCCCGCTCGCGAATCAACCATACAACGTGGTCAAATGTAATTAAACACAGCCACAAGCAAACAAGAACATACAACTGGGGAGCAATTACTCACTGAACTATCAACTTCTCTTTTAAAAGCCAAGAAAGATCATGTTCCTTTTAACTAATCTCATTTATCATAATCGCCATGACTTAAAGAATCCAAATTAAAAATAGAGTTTCAAGCATACCATATAAAGTATGCTTTTAGGGATTAAACTATCCGTACTTAGTACAATAGTAGCTACACACGGAATCTCGTCATCTAGTACGTACGTAGCCCCCGCATTTAATAGCAAATTATTAGGTTACATCACCCATTGGGATAATTCCCCTTTACAAGGTTAGATAGGAGACTCACCTCGCTCCAAAGTGCACTTCCAGTACCAAGAATTGGCCTCGAACTCTCAACTTGGAGCCGAACGATCCAAAACTAGATAAATGAGGTAGGAACTAGTCAATGCAAGCTCACAAGATCACATCCTAACTATTTAAGCAATTTTCCAACCTTAAACACAAGTTTCCTAAAATCCGACCCCAAGCCCTCATGCCCGGATTCCGAAATTTTTCGAAGAAAGTTGTTCTTTGTAACCTAAGGATCAATAATATATGATTTCCACTTCATTTCATAAAGTATTTCGTGGAAGAATCTAAATTTTACCAAAATCTTAGGTTTTGTTCTAACCCTATGATTTTACCTTAATCTTAGTGTGTTAATCTACCTAAGACACAAGTATTAAATGAGGAATAGGTAGAATAAGCTTACCTCAAGATGCTAAGTGGTAGGCTTCTCTCAAAAGCTCCAAATCACCCATGGATAAGTGAAAATGGCAAAAGTAACTTACACCCCGTATTAAATGAAGCTCACTGCTTCAGCAATTTCCGAATCTATGCTGCGAGGAAGACGCCGCATAGGTGGAATTGGCCAAGAGGAGCTAGGACCGCTTCTACGGTCTTGGAGCTGCTTCTGCAGTTTTGGGCATGGCCTGCCTTTGCTGCATCTGCAAGAGGTCGACCACTTCTGCGGTCTCCTACCTGCGGCTGACCAACCGCAGCTGCGGTTATGATAGATATCAGATGCTTAAGCTCTTGTCAACTTTTCCAACTTCACTCGAGCGTCGTCCGATTGACTCTTGGGGATCCCAGGCACCGCCCGAACATACCGACAAGTCTGAAACCATAAAACGGACCCGCTCGAACCTTCGAAACACCCAAAACAACGCTAAATCTACGAATCACCTCCTAAAACCAATTGAATCAAACTTACGAACTTCAAATTCTTTAATTCACTTCTAACATGCCAAAACGTACTTATACTACTCAGATTGATACCAAACTTTGCGGACAGGCATTAAATGTTATATTGGACCTGTATTGGGCTCCGAAACCAACCTACGAGCCTGATACCAATGTGATCAATCATTATTTAGTTTCTTTAAATCCTTAGAATTTCAGTTTAACAATTTCCAATAAAAATTTATTACTCAGGCTAGGGACCTCGAAATTTGATTGCGGGTATACGCCCAGGTCCCATATTTTCGTACGGACCCTCGGGACCGTCAAAACATAAATCTGGGTCCGTTTTCTAAAAATGTTGACCAAAGTAAAACTTTGCCTTTTAAGAAAATCTGAAGGAATCAAATGAGCATATTTCAACCCAAATTCTTCCAAGTGTTGAACCGACCACACCGCAGGTCATAAATTAGTTCAAGCAAGCCAGGGAAGTTTTATTTAAGGGGATGGGGTTGTAAAAAGAAAAATGACCAGTCGGGTCGTTACATTCTCCACCTCTTAAACAAACGTTCGTCCTCTAACAGACATAGAAAAGTGCCTGAGGTGCTGAATAAATATGGGTATCTGCTCCTCATGTCCTCCTTGGACTCCCAGGTCGCCTCCTCGACTGGTTGGCCCCTCCACTGGACCTTTACCGCTGAAATCCTCTTGGATCTTAATTGGTGATCCTGTGTATCAATAATTGGAATTGGATCCTCCTCGTAACTCAAGCTCTTATCCAACTAAATAGTACTGAATTCTAACATATGGGACAAGTCGGCATGATGCCTCTGAAGCATAGACATGAGAAAAACTGGGTGAACTCCTGATAAACTGGTGGTAAAGCAAGCTTGTAAGTAACCTCCCCAACTCGCTTCAACACCTCAAATGGTCCAATAAACATTGGGCTCAACTTGTCCTTCTTCCCGAACCTCATGAAACCTTTTATTGGCAAGACTTTCAAGAAGACCTTCTTGCCAACCATGAATGATACATCACGCGCCTTCTGATCCGCGTAACTCTTCTGTCTGTATTGAGCTGTGTGAAGCCTCTCCTGAATCAATTTTACCTTGGTCAAGGCATCTTGCACCAAATCTGTACCGTATAACTTAGCCTCACTAGGCTCAAACCACCCGATAGGAGAACGACACCGCCAATCATATAGAGCCTCAAATGGAGCCATCTCAATGCTAAACTGATAGATGTTATTGTAAGAAAATGTTGCCAAAGGCAAGAACTGATCCCACTGTCCTCCAAAGTCAATCACAGATGCTTTGACCATGTCCTCCAAAATCTGAACTGTCATCTCCGTCTGCCCATCGGTCAGAGGATGGAAACGGGCACACCGTGCAACCTGACTATCTCCCGAATGTAAATCTGGGCCAATCTCTCAAAAGTGTAAGTAGTCACAATCGGAATAAAGTACGTCGACTTGGCAACCTGTCAACAATAACCCATACTGCATCAAACTTCCGCAAGGTCCGGGGCAACCCAACTACGAAGTCCATAGTAATGTACTCCTACTTCCACTCCCGTATAGGCATCTACTGGAATAGTCCACCCAGCCTCTGGTGCTCATACTGAACCTGCTGGTAATTCAAATATTTAGCCACATACTCCATAATGTCCTTCTTCATTCGCCGCCACAAATAATGTTGTCTGAAGTCATGACACATCTTCGTCGCACCCGAATGAATGGAATATCGCAAACTGTGAGCCTCTTCTAGTATCATGTCCCTCAGACTAGCAACATTAGGAACACATAGGCGGCCCTGGATTTGCAAAATACCATCCTCACCAATTGAAACCTCCCTGGCG
The DNA here is from genome assembly GCA_026770625.1 of Nicotiana glauca. NCBI lineage: Eukaryota > Viridiplantae > Streptophyta > Magnoliopsida > Solanales > Solanaceae > Nicotiana > Nicotiana glauca. The sequence continues at coordinate 55,564 of MU747958.1, forward strand.
CTACCCTGAAACACTATCTCCTTAAGAACTACCAAAATGTGGATCATCGAACTGTCCAGCCTTGTTCTGCCCAATAATAACGACTGAGAAACCACGCACGGAAGAACTCGGGTGGGCGCTGAAATATACAACCTCACAAGTCTGTTAGCCAAGGAGTGAATGTCCAAATCTAGTGGTCTCTCCTCTGCTTGAATGAATGCCAAGCTACCCATACTCTCTGCCTTCCTGCTTAAGGCATCCGCGACCACATTTGCCTTGCCCAGATGATAAAGAATGGTGATGTCATAATCCTTCAGCAACTCAAGCCATCTATGCTAACTCAAATTGAGATTCCTTTGCTTGAACAAGTGCTATAAGCTGCAATGATCAATATAAACCTCACATGATACCCCATACAGATAATTCCTCCATATCTTCAAATCATGAACAATCGCGGCCAGCTCCAAATTGTCCATAGGATAATTCTTCTCGTGGATCTTTAGCTGGCTCGAAGAATATGCAATAACTCACCCTCTTTCATCAATACACATCCCAATCCAATGCGTAAAGCATCGCAGTATGCCATATACATCACTGAACCAGAAGGCAACACAAGAACTGATGTTATAGTCAAAGCTGTTTTGAGCATCTGAAAGCTCGCTTCACAATCATCGGACAACGAAATTGAGCACCCTTCCGGGTCAATCTAGTCATATTGATGCAATAGTTGAAAAGCCCTGCACGAATCATTTGTAATAGCCTGCTAACCCAAGGAATCTCCTGATCTCGGTTACTGAAGTAGGACTTGGCCAACCCTAAACTGCCTTAATCTTCTTGGGATCTACCTTAATACCCTATGCTGACATAACATTCCCCAAGAATGCAATTAAATCTAGCCAAAACTCACACCTAGATAATGTAGCATATAACTTCTATTCTCTCAAGGTTTGAAGCACTATTCTCAAATGCTGCTCGTGCTCGCCCAGGCTATGTGAGTATATCAAGATGTTGTCAATGAAGATGATAACAAAGGAATCAATATAAGGTCTGAACACCCTGTTCATCAAGTCCATGAATGCCACTGGGGCATTAGTCATGCCAAATAACATCTGGCCATATATAGTCAGGAATGTAGTCTTCGAAACATCCGAGTCCCGAATCTTTAGATAATGGTACCTTGACCTCAAGTCGATCTTAGAGAATACCCTAGCACTCTGCAATTGGTCAAACAAATCATCGATGTGAGGCAATGGATACTTATTCTTGATGGTGACTTTGTTCAACTGGCAATAATCAATGCACATCTGCATAGTCCCATCCTGCTTCTTCACAAATAACACTGGTGCACCCCAAGGCAATACACTGGGTCTAACAAACCCCCTTGCTAACAACTCCTTAAGCTGCCCCTTCAACTCTTTAAACTCCGTCAGAGCCATACGGTACGGTGGGATAGATATAGGTTGGGTGCCTGGAGCCAAATCAATACAAAAATCAGTGTCATGACCGGTGGCATGCCAGGAACATAAGAAGGAAACATATCGGCAAACTCTCAAAATACTAGAACTGAATTAATCGTCAGAGCCTCTACGATGGTATCCCGAACATAAGCCAAATAAGCCAAACACCCTTTCTCGACCATATATCGATCCTTTAGGAAAGAGATAACCCGGCCAGATGTATCAACTATGGAACTCTTCCATTCCAACCTTGGCAATCCTGTTAGTGCTAATGTAACAGTCTTGGCATGGCAATCTAGGACGTCGTGATATGGAGATATCCAATCCATGCCCAGGATGATCTCAAAGTCGATCATATCAAGCAATAGGCGATCCGCTATGGTCTCAAAACCACAGAATGTGACCACGCAGGACTGGTAGATCTGATCCACAACCACAGAATTGCCCACAATAGTGGACACATGAATAGGAGTTCCTAAAGGCGCAAGAGGAATAACCAAAAAATGAGCAGACAGAGATGATACATATGAATAGGTGAACCCTAGATCAAACAATACCGAAGTATCGCTATCGGAGATAGAAATAATACTTGTGATAATGGTATCTACGGCCAATGCATCTGGCCTAGCCGGAAGGGCATAGAATCTGGCTGGAGCCCTCACCCAACTGAGCAGTAGCTGACTAACCTCTCCTTTCTTGGCCTCCACCTCTAGGACTGTATCTACCTGCCAATCCCCCACCTCTGGGAAGCTGAGCAGCCGTTGCTAAAATCATAGGCTACTGACTCTGTTGTACTACCTTGCCTCGAAGTCTAGGGCAGGCCCTCTTCATGTAACCCAGATCTCCACACTCGTACCAACCCCTCGACACTATAGCTTGCTGCCTTGAAATATGAGTCTGCTGATCCGGATATCCACCAGAAGGACCTTGAATGGATGGCAGGCAATACGAACTCTCTAGCATAGCACTGAAGTAAGCACTGGAAAAAACCGGATGACCATAATACCCATTGGAGAAACCCTAAATAGCATGTGGGTGGTAAGAACTCTCCGACAATGTACTAAAATAAGGTCTCGCTAGAGCACCTTGGGGAGGTGGTGGTGGTGATGAATACGTGGGCCTGCTGGGATGACCCCTCCCAGTGTGCCCCCTACCCTTGGTTTGGGCACATCTGAAATCTCTAGAATATTGAGCCCTATTGTCTTGCTGAAGTTGCTCTCTACCCCTCTAGCGATAACCCTCCATCCTACGAGCAATCTCCACCACTAGCTGGTACTCAGCACCCATCTTTACCTCTCGGGCCATGCTAGCTCGAATACCGAGGTGCAACCCCGTAACAAATCTCCTCACTCTTTCTGTATCCATGGGAATTATCATAAGTGCATGTCGAGACAACTCAGAGAACCTCGCCTCATAATCGGTCACGGACATCTAACCCTGCTCAAGCTGCTCAAACTGATACCGCAGCTCTTCCCTCTCATAGGGTGGAATATACCTATCCAAGAATAACCGGGTAAATTGACCCCAAGTGAGGGGAGGAGAACCCGCTGGCCTGCCAAGAACATAGGACTGACACCATCTACGAGTCCTGCCTTCCAGCTGAAAAGTAGTGAAGTCAAGTCCATGCGACTTCAATATCCTCATGTTATGCAGTCTGTCCTTACACCTATCAATGAAATCCTGGGCATCCTCATGATGCTCACCCATAAAGATAGGAGGGTGAATTCTAGTCCATCTATCCAATAACTTGTGCGGGTCACCATTCGCAGCTGGCCTGGGCTCATTCACCATTGCCACGACTAGCTGAGCCTCATCTATGGGTAGTGCACCCAAAGTCTGATACTCTGCAGCTGCTTGACCTGCCTAAGCGGTAGGGGTCTATGCTCCCCCGCCTGCCTGTGATGTAGCTGGATCTACTGGAAATAAACCAGCCTAAGTCATTGTGTCCATGAACCACAGCATACAGCCCATGACCTCCTGGAAACCCGGCGATGTCATAAAGTCTGACGAGGTAGGCTCGACTGCGGGCACCTCGCCCTACTTCTCAATGATAGGATCTCCGGCAGGATCTGCTGGTGGTGCTACTGGGACAGCTCTAGGACGCCCTTGTCTCCTACCTCAAGCTAGTGCCCTCCCCCGACCTCAACCTCGGCCTCTATCAGTGGGGAGAGCAACTCCTCCCAGGTCTAGAACATCAGCCATGCGTGTCCTCACCATATGTGAGAGAATAGGAGAGGGAAATTTATATACCAACCACTTCATGATAGGAAATGAATAAATAGTATTTTTCTAACACCCTATAACCTCTCAAAGATAAATACAGACATCTTCGTACTGATCCGCAAGACTCTATTAGGTTTGCCCATGACTTATGAGACCTACATGAACCTAGAACTCTAATACCATGTTGTCACGACCCAATTATACCTCAGATCATGATAACGCCCAGCACCGTTGTCAGGCAAGCCAATGTAAAAATATTAGTATATTCTTATTTTACTTACTAAAAATAGTTATAACAGTCTTCTTAGTTTGCAATAAAAAACATGCGAGGATAAGCAATATTTAGTCAAAGTTATACACCCAAAAAAATAGTCTACTAATGTGTGTGCCAAGACCTGGTGTCACAAGCTATGGGCAACTAGTAGAATATACAAAATCATAGACCAATCCTTCTGTCTGAAATAGAATAGACAATCAAAAGTAAGAAAGACTCCATCAAGCTGCTGATCGGCATAGGAAGGGAAGCAGCTCACCGTGGAAGTCTCGAAATATGCTCAGGGATGCGCACTAGACGGATAGCCAGATGTACCTGCCTCAAATCATGTACAATTAAGTAGAGAAGTGTAGTATGAGTACATAAACAATATGTACCCAGTATGTATCTCGTCTAATCTCAAAGAAGTAGAGATGAGAAGTCGACTTGACACTTACTAGGTTCAAATAATATAAGAGATGAATTATACTGATCATGGATAAAACAATCAATTAGCAGTGTATAGCAAAAACTAATATGTCCTCTCCTAGACAATATCTCAGCTGGCAACTCCCGTTTCCAGGACAAATAATAAACTCAAGTCATAGAAAAATACTGAGTAAAGCATGCGCAAGTAGTCCGAGGTCGTACGACCCGATCCAACATAAAAGTAAATTGTGCACTACTGAGAGTCGAATGGCATGAACGATAGATGCATCTATTATTCCGCTCGCGAATCAACCATGCAACGCGGTCAAATGTAATTAAACACAGCCACAAGCAGACAAGGACATATAACTGGGGAGCAATAACTCACTGAACTATCAACTTCTCTTTTAAAAGCTAAGAAAGATCATATTCCTTTTAACTAATCTCATTTATCATAATTTCCTTGACTTAAACAATCCAAATTAAACATAGAGTTGAAAGAATACCACATAAAGTATGCTTTTGGGTCCTAAACTACCCGAACTTAGCACAATAGTAGTTACGCACAGACTCTCATAACCTAGTGCATACGTAACCCTCGCATTTAATGGCAAATTATTAGATTACACAACTTGTGGAGATAATTTCCTCTTACAAGGTTAGATAGGAGACTCACCTTGCTCCAAAGTGCACTTCCAATACCAAGAACAGGCCCGAACCCTCAATTTAAAGCCGAACAATCCAAAACTAGATAAACGAGGTAAGAACTAGTCAATACTAGCTCACAAGATCACATCCTAACTATTTAAGCAATTTTCCAACCTTAAACACAAGTTTCTTAAAATTCGACCACGGACCCACGTGCCCGGATTCCGAAATTTTTTGAATGAAGTTATTCTTTGTAACCTAAGGATAAATAATATATGATTTCTACTTCATTTCATAACCAATTTTGTGGAAGAATTTAAGTTTTACCAAAAGACTAGGTTTTTCTCTAACCCCATGATTTTACTTTTATCTTAGTGTGTTAATCTACCTAAGAAACAAATATTAAACTAGAAATAGGTAGAATAAGCTTACCTCAATATGCTAAGTGGTAGGCTTCTCTAAAAAGCTCCAAAATCGCCCAATGAAGTACTGAAAATGGCAAAAGTAACTTAGAACCCGTATTAAATGAAGCTCACCATTTCAGTGATTTCCGCATCTGCGGTCCTGCTTCTACGAGGAATAGATCACATCTGCAGAATTGGCCAAGCGCGGCTGGGACCGCTTCTGCGGCTCGGGGGCCGCTTCTACGGTTTTGGGCTAGACCTTTCTTGGCCGGATCTATGAGAGGTCGACTGCTTCTGTAGTCTCGCACCTGCAGCTGACCAATCGAAGGTGCGGTTATGATAGATACCAGATGCTTTAGCTCTTTTCAACTTTTCGAACTTCACTAGACCTTGTACGATTGATGCTCGGGACTCCCGGGCCACGCCCGAACATATCGACAAGCGTGAAATCATGATGCGGACTCGCTTGAACCTTCGAAACACCCAAAACAATGCTAAATCTACGAATCACCCCCTAAAACCAATTGAATCAAACTTATGAATTGCAAGTTCTTAAATTCACTTCTAACGTGCCAAAACGTACTTATACTACTCGGATTGACACCAAAATTTGGGGGTAGGTATTAAATGTTATATTGAATTTGTACTGGGCTCCGTAACTAACTTATGAGCCCGATACCAATGTGATCAACCATTATTTAGTTTCTTTGAATCTTTAGAATTTTAGTTTAATAATTTTCAATAAAAATTTATTACTCGGGCTAGGGACCTCAAAATTTAATTTCGGGCATACACCTAGATCACATATTTTATTACGGACCCTCTAGAACCGTCAAAATACGAGTCCGAATCCGTTTGCTAAAAATGTTGACCAAAGTCAGATTTAGCTTTTTAAGAAAATCTTAAGGAATGAAATGAGCATACTTCAACCCAAATCTTTCTAAGTCTCGAATCAACCATCCCCGCAGGTCGTAAATTAGTTAAAGTAAGTGGAAAAAGTTTTATTTAGGGGGATGGAGTTCTAAAAAGCGAAACAACCAGTCACGTTAGTACAGACCTAATACTGAAAATAAACAATACAAAAATACTTTTACCACTATTATTTAAAGATTTAACAAATTAATCTTTAGATTTTTTGAAATTTGGGAATGAGAAGTTTAGCTTATAGCCCTTAAAAATTTGATAGTGACGATTTAAAGTCTAAAATTACTAACATTTATTAATATTTTATTAAAAAATTAATATTAGAAAAAAATATAGGGATATGTCATTTGTTGGTACAAATGAAAGAGAAATATTAATGTATGACAACTCAAATACAATATATCGATCTTTTACTATTTCATCTTTATTACTTCAAGATTGTATTTTACAAATTTGGTCTTAACGCTATATTATAACTGGCTTTACTTTATTTTTGTAATGATCCGATCAGTTGTTTTTCTTTCTAGAACCTTGTTCCCCTAAATAAGACTTCCAGTACGTACTTTTGCTATTTTATGACTTGCGGCTATGGTTAGTTCGGGATTTGGAAAGGTATGGGTGGAAATCGGAACACTTGATTCCTTAAGGTTGGCTTAAAAGGCTAAGTTTGAATTCGGTCAATATTTAGAGTAAAAGACCTCAGAATGGGGATTTTATGGTTCCAACGGTTCGTATGATAATTTTAGACTTAGGCGTATGTTCGAATTGTGATTTCGATGAAGTGGGAGTGTTTTGGCACCTGATAGTGAAAGTTGGGATTTTGGGTGAATTTCATAAGTTTGAGTTGAAGTGAATTTTACATTATAGATGTTCGTATGGGATTCCGAGCCTGAGAATAGCTTTATATGGTAATTCTGGACTTAGGAGCACGTCTGAAAGTGGATTTGGAGGTCCGTAGGTTGTTTGGGGGTCATTTTAGCTAAAGTTGGAAATTTAAAGTTTTTGAAAAGTTTGACCAAGGGTGGTGATATCACCCAGACTCACACTCCAATTAGGTAGTGAGGCGGTCGAAGCAATATTAAATTCCAATACAGGTCGGGGTCGATTCCTCAGGGAGTTAGATATGGGATTAGGTATATAACTAGGGTAGGTGTATGATGTGCCCTAATTTCTACTTTACATATTCATTGGTTGATTCTATTTCTACTTTTAACTAGTTATTGCAAGTAATAAACTCAAAGACAATGTTTTATGTTTTGGTTGGTTTTCAAATGATAAAGGAATCTAGGATTGTAACTTCCACCTAGGTGGCTACCTAACGAGTTGTAAACTATAGGGCAAGTTTGATTTATCGGGGTCATGGTATAGCATTCACATGGAATTTCTCACACTATACCTGTTGGTAGTTTGATTGACTTTGCCCAATTTGGCTTTTTCAAGCCCAGATGGGTATTGTACAAACCAAGTGATATATGCTCAAGTCGGGTCTCACTATCTCTAGATTTGACCCTTTAATTGAGCTATCAATTTCTTGAGTTCACCCCAATTCCTTGTTAACCAAGTTTTCCTAAACTTAGTCTCTCTTTCTCAAGCAAAGACTAGGTAAAAAAGACATGAATCAATGTTTGCAACCATTAATTCTAGAATTTAAGCATAAACAAGGCTAAATATCACTAACCCAATCACAAACAAGCCCTAAAATTAAATACTCATTAAGTATCCACGTGAGGGTTGAGTCACAACCCTAGCTAAAGATTTAGCTACTCATGAAAAATAAAGAAATGCAAGAAGAAATTAAGATAGAATGTATAATCATTGATTAAATAAAGAAAATCCAATATTAAGAAGCCAAACTAATAAAAATTTAATTATAGAAGTAAAAAAAACTGCCCAGGTTCACCTCTGTAAACTAAACTTAACCTAAAAATGACAAAAAGTACTATTTATACTAAGCTGAAAATATCTGACAAAGCAGTCCCTACGAAGATTTTGCGGCCGTATAATTCTGGTGCGATCCGCATAATGGGCTTCTACGGCCGCACAAAAGTGATGCGGTCCGCAGTCTTGGGAATTTGGGCTTGAAACTTCATGCTTTTGTGTTCTGCATAAACACGGATGCGGCCGCACTTAGGATTATGCGGCCGCACAAAAGTGATGCGGTCCACACTCCTTCACTACGTATCTCTCTGAATCTTCACTCTTGCGGTATGCATAAAAGAGGACATGGCCGCACAATTTTAGTGCGGTTTTCACTCCCTGAGTTGGCCAAAAACCACTCTCTGAATCTTCATTCTATGGTCGCACAAGAATTATGCGGTTCGCTGCTAGCTCTTTTTCCCTGTTTTTGTTTTTGTTCACGTTAGACTCCTTTATGAGTTGATTTTGACTTCTTTGGATTGTTTCCTATCCTGCAAGTAAGCACATTTTGTTAGTTTCTGAGAATACCTTTAAGCATTTTTGAGCTAAAATGCAAGTGAAGAGAGCAAATAAGCGATCAAAATCCCCACTTATCAGGAGGACTTTTTGATACGGGGTTTTGATTCCAATTCCAAAAGTTGGAGTAGGTCCGTAATGTCATTTAAGACTTGCGCGCAAAATTTGGAATCATTCCAACTTCATCTGACAAGAATCGGATGCGCAGAATTATTTTTAGAAGTTTTTGAGTTCATGAGTTAATCTATGTGTTTCGGCGACCAATTCATGGTTTTTGATATTATTTCAGTGTTCCGTTGCTCGAGTAAGTTTGTATGATATTGTTAGACTTGTTTGGGGTTTTAGTCTGTAGCCCCGAGGGCTCGGGTAAGTTTTGGACGTTCGGGAGGATAAGAAAAACTTAAGTTTTTCTTGAGTTTTTTGGCAGTTGTTGTAGGTCTCGCAAATGCGAGAATTTGTTCGCAATTGCGAACCTCGCATTTGCGAGGATGGCTTCGCAATTCCGAAGAAGACTGACTAGGGCAATGTTCGCATTTGTGAAGCTTTGGTGTCATTTGCAACCTTAGCAGTGTCCACATTTGCGACCTTGGCAGTAGAAGCCCAGGTTTGCATTTGCAATGGAATTGTCGCATTCGTGAACCCGGTGTTGCAAATGCGACATCTGACACCTATGCAAAGATCTATTAAAAATACAGGACTTAGGCCATTTATCTTATTTTCTTTCTTCCCTTGGGCGATTTTTGGAGCGTTTGGTTGAGGGGTTTCACCTAGCACTTTGAGGTAAGTAATTTCTACACAACATAAGTTAAATATATAAATTATGGGTAGATTAAGATGTAAAAATTGGTGAAATCAAGGTTTTAGATGAAAAACATAGGTTTTGGATAAAAATGAGATTTGACCACTAGTTTGGTGATGGAATTTAGTAAAAGTTATATATTTGAGTTCATGAGGTTATGGGTAACAACTTCTTCGAAAATTTCCGGAATCCGAGCACGTGAGTGGGGGTGAATTTCTGGGATTCTTCAAATATGCTTGGGAAATCACTTTGATAGAATATAAAGTTTTGAACATGTATTGATTATTTTTTATAATATTTGACTTGTTTCGAGTTGTTTGGCATCGAATTGAAGGTTTGGGCGCAATCTTGGACCAGAAATTAAGCTTTGAGGCGTGGTAAGTCTCTTTTCTAATCTTGTAAGTGGGAATTAACCCCTTAGGTAAATTAATGAACATGTGTTACTATTTGTGGAGGCTACGTACGTACGAGGTGATGAGAATCCGTACGTAGCTATTAATTATGGTATTGTCTGGGTAGTCTAGGAGCCATATCATGCTATACTTGAAATGTCTGCACCCCTACTTTTCAATTTAATTGCTTAATTCATATTTGAAATTGGTAAAAGGATTGTAAAAGTTTAAATTTCACTTACTTGATGTTGTGAAGGGAACACTTGATTGTTATTGAGAATTTGTGTTTCTTTAAAGTATTTTCTATTTGTGGAGCGAGCCGAATGCCTCGGTAGCTGATAGATGCATCTATGGTTCGTGTCATTTGACCCTAGATGGTACATGGTTTAAATATTGTATTGGATTGGGCTGTACGACCTCGGCATGATTTGTGTGGGATAAATCTTTATAACCAATTATATTTGATATTTCTTCATTGGCTTGAGATGTAAATTACTAAATGATGGAAAATAAATTCGGGACTTAATATTTTGTGAAAGGATATTTACTGTTTCCTATTGTTGAGTCTCATTATTTTTCATGTAATCCATGCTTAATTATAATTTTGACATATTATTGTTAGCCTATAGTAAGTGTCGCAGTTGACCCCTCGTCACTACTTCTTCGAGGGTAGACTGGATACTTACTGGTTACATATTGTTTATGTAATCAAGCTACACTTCTATGCTTAAATGTGTAGAATCTGTGGCAGGTGCATATAGGTATCAATCTAGCACGGACGCTTGATTCCAGTTAGACTACATGACAAGCTGCCCTTCCGAGCCATTCTGCAACAACCGGAGTCTCGTTTTCTTTGTTATTATTCTATCTTTTCACTTCAGATAGTAGATCAAAAATCTTTTGTATATTCTACTAGTAACACATACACTTGTGATACCAGGTCTTGGCACATACTAGTACATTTGTTATTTTGCCTTTATTTCTACGGTTATGATTGCATTTAGCTACTTTAATTTTTAATTATTTTAAATCTGTTATTTATTAAATATTTTAAATTAAGGAAACTTATTTAGTAAAAAAATTTATTAAAATGGGAAATCACTAGATTGTTCACTGTTGGCTTGCCTAGCAATTGTGTCGGGCGCCATCACGGCCCAAATTAGAAGTGGGTCGTTACAACATGGTATCAAAGCACTAGGTTAACGTAGGTCTCACAAGTTATAAGTAGACCTAATACAGTCTTGCTAATCGGTGCGGAGACATTCGTACTTATCTTCGAGAGGCTATAAGGTGTTAGGAAACTACTCTTTATTCATCTCCTATCGTGGAGTTGATGGTGTACTAAGTTTCTTCCTCTTATTCTCTCACAGATAGTGAGAACCCGCACTGCAGAGGCTCAGGGAGGGCACCTGCCCAAGGTAAGGGATGAAGCCCCAGTTGTACCACTACTGGATCCAGTAGAGGATCCCATGGTTGAGGAGCACGGCGAGGTGCCCATAGTAGATCCAACCCGATCGATTTCATGTCAGTACCGAGCGTTCAGAAGGTCATGGTCTGTATGCTACAGTTCATGGATTCTATGACCCAGATTTGTTTAGTCCAGTAGACCCAGCCACATCTTAGGTAGCAGGGGGAGCACAGACCCCTACTGCTCAGGCTCCAGGACATGCGGCTGTCGTATATCAGACCTCGGGTGCACTACTCGTAGGTGGTACCCAACCAGTTGTAGGTATTGGATGAATCCAACTTGTTCTTCTAGTCTATACTCGTGTCATGAAGGTTCTTCCAATAATTATTTTATTGCCATGCCAGATAGTTCATACCGCCCATCAGCAATTTAAGGTTTTTCTAGTGGGTAGTCATGCCATCAGGGCCAGACTTTAGGGAAGCACATCATTGCACCGAGAGGTTTTGTGACAATCCGGACGGTCGTCTTAAGAATTAACGCTCCAATCCCCTATTAACTACTTCCCCTAAGTTCATTTCTGCTATTCTGGTTTGCCGGGACGTTCGGTGTTGGGTTTCGGAGAGTTTTGGGACACTTAGTCCCTAAATGAGAGCTTAAGTGTGGAAAAGTGGTCTGTAATCGTAACAATATGAAGACGGCCTCGGAATGGAAAACCGATAGTCCTGTTAGGTAATTTCGGGGTTGGGAGAGTATTCGGAATGTATTTTGGAAGTCCGTAGCTCATTTAGGCTTGAAATGCCAAAGTTTGAATTTTTAAAGTTTCCGATCTGATAGTGAGTTTTTGATCCGAGAGTCAGAATGGAATTTCGGAAGTTGTAGTAGCTCCGTCAAGTCATTTAGGATGTGTGTGAAAAATTTCAGATCATTCGGATGTGTTTTAGTTAGGTTTTTGATGGAAAGCGTGTTTTGATGAAATTTAAAGTTCTTAGGTTTAAATCATTGATTAATTCGAGTTACAGTGTTGTTTTAGGTGTTTCAAAGATTGGTACAAGTTTGAATGAGGTATTAGGTGTTATTGATACTTTTGGTTGAGGTCCCGGGGGCCTCGGGTGTGTTTTCGGATGCTCAAGGGGCAATTGTTGGTGTTGTAAAAGTGTGCAGCAGCTGAAGGTTTTTGTCATCTGGTATTTCCGCTTCTGCGGCTTGGAAACCGCAGAAGCGAAGCCACATAAGCAACCTTGGCTTCGCAGAAGCGACTTTTGGTCATCCTCCAGGAACACGCAAAAGCGGTAGGAATTCCGCAGAAACAGATCCGCTTCTGCAAGATGGGAACCGCAGAAGCGGAAGCTGTGGTTTTAAAGGAAGCCGCAGAAGCGGCCAGACTTCCCCCTAAGCGGGACCGCAGAGTTCAACCAAACTATTGGGTTTTAAGTGAGCATTTAACCTCCGATTTGGGAGATTTTTATATGGTTAGATTCGTGAGAGTAAGAAGGTTCTGAAAATGTGAAAATTATCCGCTTATAAGATGTTGGCTTGAAGGGTATTTTGGTCATTTTACTTAATTTCATGCCTTAGCTTTGAATTAAGTAGTAGAATCAGTTGTTTGCGATGTTATTTATGATATGTAATTGAATTGAATAGATTTGGGCCATTTGGAGTCGGATGCTCGTGACAAAGGCATGGTTTCTAGCTGATTTTTATGCCGGTTAGAGGTAAGTGGCTTGTCTAATCTTGTGTTGGAACTTTTCCCCTTAGGATCTATTATTTATTATTTTGAGTGCCTTGTACGCGAGGTGACGAGCGCGTACTTGAGCCAAATTGTTGAAAATTCAGTTTTTACTTAAGATATTGAGATTGAGTTTCTTTCATATTTGCTTTATTCTACTTGCAATTATAACTCGAGCTAGATTAGGAAAGCATGTTTAGTTGATTTAACTTGCCTAATTGCTTAAGTTGCCTTGACCGTACTACGTGAAGCATGCTAGGATAGTACTACCTGTTCCTTGTCTGTTGGTACTTCATTTCTGTATATCTTCTGGTTGTGATTGCGCATTTATATTGGGACTACGGATGTGGGATTCCGGTAGCTCCCCCTCCCCCCCTTGTTTGTTTACTTTGGGACTACGGGTTCGATTCCCGATAGATCCCACTACACTTTTACTTTGGGACTGCAGGTTAGATTCCCGATAGATCCCCCTGCATATTGATGGTTGTACTACAGGACGGTATCTCGGGAGATCTTTCGGATTTACATATGTGATGGACTACGGGACGGTATCCCGGGAGATCCACTGGACAGTTGAGAAAAGGACTACAGGACGGTATCCTGGGAGATCCTCATTGTTACGATGGATATTGGGCTGTACTTATTTTGTGGTTGTTCCGTTCTTTGCGTATTTGATATTGCTTTGTTTAGCTTGTTTTATTCCACTGTTGTACTCATTATTACTACCATTTCTTTCATACTATTAATTTATTATTATATTTTACCTCAGTAGGGCCCTGACCTTCCTCGTCACTACCCAATCCAGGTTAGGCCATGCACTTACTGAGTGCTGTTGTGGTGTAATCATACCCCTTCTACGCATGTTTTTCATGTGCAGATCTAGGTTCCTCCACCCAGGCATACTATCATCGAGGCAGAGAGATCTAGCGGAGACTTCGATGCATATCTGCCGCGTCCGTAAACCAGGAGTCTCTAATCTTATTCTAGCTTTAGTAGTTAGCTTATCTTTTCTTTCAGTTGTTTAGACATTCTGGAGTTAGAGCATTGTTTTACGTTTCTATTAGCATGTGTTTTCCCATGAGTTTCCGGGTTTTGGTATTGAGTTGTACACTTCCGCATTTCTTTTGAGTTGTATAGGCCGAGCGGCCTTATTTGTAGCTATTATTTTTACATATGTTCAGTTTCAATTAATTATTTCCGCATTGTTAGGCTTAGCTAGTTGTAGGAACTAGGTGCCATCATGACATGTTCATGGAGGCTAAACTGGGGTCATGACAAATTGGTACCAAATCTCTAGGATCATAGGAGTCACGAAACACAGGCCGGTTTATTAGAGTCCCGCTGATCGGTACGGAGACGTCTATACTTATCTACGAGAGGCTATGAAACTGTTTAGGAAAAATCTTCATTTTATTTGAATTCCTTGTCTTGCGATATTTTTGACATCAATTCTAAACTTATGTCTTCTATTCTCTCACAGATGGTGAGGATACGTGCTACTCGAGATCCCCTACTGCAGTCGTCAAAGGGTGGGCCCGGGGTAGAGGTTGAGGACGTGCACGTGGTGGAGTCAGAGCACCTGTGCGAGCTGCCGCCGAGGTACCACCAGCAGATCCATCCGGAGCCCAGGCGCCTGGCACACCTACTACTACTACTACTCCAGCGCTCCAGGAGACTTTGGCTTAGTTAATTAGCATGTACACCACCTTAGCTCAGGCGGGGTTGCTTCCCCTTGCTACATCCATATTCCAGGTCGGGGTAGGAGCACAAACTCCCATCGTTCGCACTCCCGAGCAGCAAGTGCGGGTTGAGTAGGCTCCCGAGATTATTCCCGCACCGTCTGCAGCACCAGTTCAGCCCGAGGATGGGTCAGCTGCTTTAGAGGACGAGCAGCGGATACTTGAGAGGTTTATGAAACATGATCCCCCAGTGTTCAGTGGATTAGCATCAGACGATGCCTTGGTATTTCTAGAGGAGTGTCACCGTATTCTTCGAACTATGGGCATAGTTGAGTCCAGCGGGGTTTCTTTCACTGCCTTTCAGCTTCGGGGAGCCGCCTATGATTGGTGGCGCACTTATGAGATAGGCAGTCCCGTCGAGGCTGCTTCACTGACTTGGACCCAGGTCTTGGATATGTTTATTAAAGAGTTTGTTCCCAGAGTCTCAGGGATGCAAGGCGCGCAGAGTTTGAGCATTTGTGCCAGAGTTCTATGACCATTTCGGAGTATGCTATCCATTATACTATGTTGGCCAGGCATGCACCGGCTTTGGTTACTACAGTTCGGGAGAGAGTTCGCAGGTTTATTGATGGTCTTATCCCACCCATCAGATCTAGCATGGCTTGAGAGTTGGAGATGAACATTCCTTATCAGCAGGTAGTGAGCATTGCTAGGAGGATTGAGGGTACGCTCGCCAGGGAGCGAGGGAAGAGGGAGGCCAAGGGGTCTCGAGAGTCGGGTCACTACTCTAGTGCCCGTACCCCATCAGCAGGTCATTATGGTAGAGGTTATGCGGGTCGCCCAGTCCATTCAGCTTTTCCAGCAGCCAGCAGTGCTCCAGCTCCGCCTATACCTCAGGAGCCTTACTATGCACCTCCAGTTTCTAGCGCGCCACATACGCGGGTTACTTCCAAGGGTCAGTCCAGCAGACCTGGCCCTAGTCAGTCACTGCCACCGCGTCCTCCGAAAGCTTGATTCGAGTGTGATGATACATGCCACATGGTTAGGGACTGCCCCAAACTTGGTAGGGAAGCATCTTCACAGACTGCTCAGCCACAGCGGGCTCCTCAGAGTTCTCAGGCCATGATCACAGCTCCAGCTACTACCCCACCGGCCCAGCCGGCTAGGGGCAGAGGTCGGGGAGACAGAGGTCACACTTGAAAGAGGGGTCGGGCCAGATATTATGCTATTCCTTCTCGTACTGAGGTTGTTGCCTCTGACTCTATCATTACAGGTATTATACTGGTTTGTTAAAGAGAAGCATCAATTATATTCGATCTAGGCTCTACTTATTCTTATGTGTCTTCTTACTTTACTCCGCATTTGGGTGTGCCTCGGGATTCTTTGAGTGCCCCCGTTTATGTTTCTACTCCTGTGGGAGATTCTTTTATTGTGGACTGTGTTTATCGGTCATGTTTGGTTACTATTTGTCGACGCCCCCATTTTTCCTCGCATGGAGAGATAAATCGGGTTTACGAGATTATGGGTGGAATGACTCCTTTATCCCTTTTGGGGGGAATTTGGGCTATGGAGTTTGAAGAGTCGCCACCTAATGATTATATTGTATTAGGACACTTTTGGAGAAAAGAAGAAGGATTTGAAAGAAAACCAGAGTTTGGGTAAGAGCTTGAGATTATCTC
>MU747961.1:1496-11871 GCA_026770625.1 Nicotiana glauca
TTCAATATTTTTTTTTAATTCTGCTTTATTGATATTTGTCATAAATTAATTGAGTATGTTACATTTTTTAGCTCATAATTAATTAGGATTTTTCTTTCTTTATTATAAATAAAAACTTAAAAAATAGAAATGTAGTCATTTTAGGATTTCTTTAAAAATAAAGGAGACGAGCCTCGTCAAATCAAATTTATAACTGCGGGGCCCTCACTAATTTCTTAATTAAAAATATATA
Source organism: Nicotiana glauca (assembly GCA_026770625.1). Taxonomy (NCBI): domain Eukaryota; kingdom Viridiplantae; phylum Streptophyta; class Magnoliopsida; order Solanales; family Solanaceae; genus Nicotiana; species Nicotiana glauca. Next base: position 1,729 of record MU747961.1, read on the forward strand.
GAAACTCGGGACGAGTCGTTTAGTGAATTTCACGGCCTTCTCAAAATGATAACACGTTAGTAGCTTTAAGCGCGTATTTTATAATCTTATCTCCCTAAACTCGGGTGCACATTTATGTGACCCAAATCCAAATATCAACAAAGTCGAAATATATCGATAATCACGGGTACATTAATTGTGACGTGGTTTGAGATGCATTTTCATGATGTTGCAATTCTTTTTATTAAAATAATGAATAATAATATTAAAAGCGGTTAAAGGTTAAATTTTGCATAAGTTAAATGATGGTATAAATCAGATAAATAAGCCAAATATGACAGTTGAGCGACCGTGCTAGAACTACGGAACTCGGGATTGCCTAACACCTTCTCCCGGGTTAACAGAATTCCTTATCCGGATTTCTGATGTGCGGACTGTTAAACAGAGTCATTCTTTTCCTCGATTCGGGATTCAACCGGTGACTTGGGACACCATAAATCTCCCAAGTGGCGACTCTGAATTAATTAAATAAATCCCGTTTCGATTGTCCTTTAATTGGAAAAACTCCCTCGCGCCCTCGCGGGTAGCGCCAAAAGGAGGTGTGACATTAGTGCTGCATGGTGTGAAAAAGAAATATTTGCATTATGCCTGACTTGAAGAACCTGGAAATTGTGTTAGGCGGAGTAACTCGCGATTTGTGGAAACGTATTTCCTGTTTACCTCTAATTGAGGTACTTAGAATTATAGTTGGAAAAATTGATTATAGTGCCTTTTCCCTGTACAGATCAAAAGCACATGACGATTTTTTAAAATATCAAATTCGAAGCACTTTTCCACCAACCCTTAGAAGGTTAACATTAGGCGGGACATGTCTTCCTTGGGAGGCTATGGACATTGTTGGCATGTTGCCTAACCTCGAGATACTGGAACTGGAAGACGATGCCTGCGGAGTTAAACCTAAGACCGCGTGGGAACCCTCCGAAGAAGGGTTTCCTCAATTAAAGTTCTTGTCACTATGTCATATGCTTTGTTCCACAGAGTGGAAGGCTACAGAAGATCATTTTCCTGTCTTGGAGAGACTTTTTATATCTCATTGTCCGCGGCTAGAAGAGATCCCACAAGAATTTGCAAATATTTTTACACTTCAATTGATCGAGTTACATGACTGCTGTATTCACCTGGCCATACCAGCATAGCAGATTGAACAAGAGCAAGAAGCCACTTATGGAAGCCAAGTGACAAATGTCCATACATACAATTGTGGACAAGGTAAGATCATCCATGTTTGATCATGCTTTGACAAATAGAACATATCACCAAGTTTTTTTGTGAGTGTTAAATATTTCTTTCTTCTGGAGTTTTGATTCGATCAACTTCATAAGTAATGTGTTAAAAAAGCTATCGACTAAATTGAAGGAAGAAGAGAAACAGGAGAGGAGGGGGGCAAATTTGAAAATGAATAATACTTCTGAACATATTTTGACTAAACAAACTACACTAAAGCCTTCTAATCCTTTCATTTTTCTTATGGCCGTTTCAACAACAATAACAACAACAAACCCAGTGTGATCCCGCAAGTAGGGTCTGGGAATGATAGTGTCTATGCAATCTTACCCTTACCTTGTGAGGGTGGAGATATCTTGTGGCTGTTTCATACGGTAAAATTAGATGCACACTGCTTAGTCTCCTGCACTCCTCTCTTCTCTTTAACTTGACAATTCGAGTACAGTAGAAGTTTTTTAATATGGTTGAGGAAATATTAATACAATTTTTTTTTTTAAATTTGACATGTCGAAACATTTGAATTATTTGAATTGCACTGAATTCTTAGAGTAACTTTGTTACATTTGGCATACCACTTATGCACCAACTTTTATAACAATAATATCATTGGAAATGATTTAACAAAGAAAGAGCTGGAAATATATTGGTTTTGAACTTGTTTATTACTAGTATCTTTTTTATGCGTGAAAATTATAATTTAACTGTAATTTGATGGTTAAGATTCTAATATTTATACTTCTTTTCTTTTTAATAGCTTACTGCTTCCAATGTCAACATTTACTGAAGAGAAATTCCGGCTGACTGAGGAAGGTAGTTGCAACCATACTTCATCAGATCTTTCTATTTTCCTTGAGCATGGTGTTATGAAATTAAGATCTTTATGCATTTGGTTGTGTTTTTATTTCTTGCTTTTCATTTTCAGTCGTAATTTTTTAATGCGAAAATAATATTTGAGCAAAAAATACCCCTACTTAACACACTAATATGAACTAGTGAATATTAAAATAAAATAAGTCAGAGGAAAATGTGTGTCATGAACTCCATATTTAATTATTTCTATATTCCAGTTTTTTCCAGCAGTGAATAGCACAAAATTTAAAGTCAAGGTAATTTTAGAAAATTGAGAGCATTCAAATCAAATTTGGTTGCTTCACCTGTTTTCTTTCTCTCGCCGGCGACGGAACTGAAAAGCCAACATTGCGACGTGACGGTAAACTCCGATAGCGCTCAACGGTCTCTGAAAAGAACATTCCCGATGGCTCGACGGAACCCTAACTTCAACGGTTCTGAATTTCAAATTGTGAAAATTAATTGGTATGGTTGGACTTGTCTCACGAGTACAGAGGTCAGAGATGATGATAGTTATGGTTTCTTATTCAAATTCAGTGCAACTCTTTTGAGTGTTTTCACATATATGCTCTCCTTTCATTTTCTGGAGTTCAAACATTACCAAAACTAAATTTTTGGAGTTTGAACTAATAAAAATTTAAATTCCATGAATTGTTCATGGAGCTTGAATTGAGCCGTTAAGGTATTTTTATTCAAAACTATTTTCGTGTCAAAAAGCTTTCAAAATGCTCCCTCCGGTCCAAAATAAGTGATTTTTTTTGTCTTTTTCTTGTGGTCCAAAAAAAGTGATTTTTTTAAATTTTAAGAATGAATTAATTATTTTTTCCTACATTGTCCATGGAGTAAATAGTGTTGGAATATATGTTAGGAGTGTTTATGTGAGATAGTAAATGTTAATATGGTCAATTCCATTGCTAATTAATGCTAAAAGGTGAATTTCTTAATCTATGTGAAAACAAACCAAAAAAATCACTTATTTTGGATCGGAGGGAGTAGTGATTAATGTTTGATAGCAAGAAATGGGTATTTGCCCATTTTTCCGTCTATTAATTTATAAATATACTAGTTTTCGGGCACGCTTACTCTTTATCTTTATTAGGGGTGGGCATAAAATCCGAAAAATCGAATTTCGAACCGGACCGAATTATTTCGATATTTTGATTTCGATTTTTTTCGGTAATTCGGTCTAATTCGGTACTAAATTTTCGGTATTTCGGTTCGGTCCTCGGTATTAGGATTCGGAAATTTCGGTATTTCGGTTATACTGAAATACCAATTTTTAAAAGACCTTTCCTTATTAACCCAGCCCACTGCCCATCGCCCCAGCGGCCCAGCCCCAACGCCCAAGCCCGCTCTAAACTCTAAAGTTTACCTTAGCTGGTTAGGGACTTAGGGCATTAGGTTTAGGTGTTCAGCAATTTAGTGTTTAGACTTAGAGGCTAGAGCAGTACAGCGGCGATTTGGGCTTCCTGGCGATTTCCGACTTCGGAGCTCCGACTCCTCACTCCTCAGTTCTCACTCACGCTGCTGTTGCGAGTTGCGACTTGTGAACTTGCGATAATTTCAATTTTTAAAGGTATGTTTCTACTTTCTAGCGATTTCTACTTTCTAGCGATGGAAAATTGGAAATGAATTTGATGAAGATTTCTAGCGATTTCTTCTGTTGAGTACTTTTTGTTTCCTTGTGAAGTTGTATAGTTGATTATTATTATTTTTTCCCTGTAATATTCTCAATTTCTCACTGTTCTTTAGCAACGGACATAGAACAATACGTTTATAATCTGCCGTGTTTGCACGTCTTTGTACTCTCTTTTTACCCTTGTTTATTTTTTGATTGTCCTGTTTCTAATGTGTTGGATATCTTGAGCCTTAGAAGATAAAAGACGCACTATTATACATAAAAATGATGCATTTATTCCCTGGTGTTCTGCAATCTGCAGAAAATATATTGAAATATTTGTTGTAATGTTTGTTGATTTACAAAGAATATATTTAGTCCATGCGTTCTGGTTCAGTTCTACGTTATATGATGTAGTTGTGCTGTAATGTTTGCTGATTTACAGAGAAAATTTGAACTAGGTTGGATTAGTATCCATCTGTTTCTTTTGCTGATTTACAGAGAAAATATATTGAAATTTGAACTAGGTTGGATTGTTAATTTGTGTTTATATTTGTTTAATTTTGTATAGATGGCAGATACAAGTAGAGTAAGTGATGCTGGTTCAAGTGAAAGTTTACCTATTACGGTAGATAGTAACACTAACACCATTGATACCCAAGATTCCAAGAAAAGGAAAGCCATGCAACCTAGGTCTGACGTTTGGAACCATTTTGATAAATTTGAGGTTAATGGGGTTGGGAAAGCACGGTGTCGATATTGTAAACAAGCCTATGCGGCTAATGCATCTAGGAATGGAACAACAGGATTGAAGAATTATTTGCTTAGATGCAAAGAATACCCACTTAACATTGGTAAAGATAACAATCAAATAAAGTTAAATTTTCAATCTTGCCAAAATGATGAAGGATCAATTTGGAAATTTGAAAAAGAAGTGGTTAGGAGAGCCTTAATTGAGATGATAGTTATTGATGAACTACCATTTAGCTTTTGTAGAAAATGAAGGCTTTATGAAGTTTATGAGAAAAACTCAACCACTATTTCGTCTTCCTTCTCGTAGAACAATAACAAGGGATTGTTATGAAGTTTATGGTGAATTGAAGCAAAATCTAAGGTCTTTTACAGAAGCACAACCAAAAATTTGCCTCACAACAAACACATAGACTTCCATACAAAGAATAAATTATATGTGTTTGACAGCCCACTTCATTGATTGGAATTGGAAGTTGCATAAAAGGTTACTAAATTTTTGCCCTATCACTAGTCATAAGGGTGAAGAGATGGCTATAGTTATTAGGGATTGTTTGCTTGAATGAAAACTAGACAAGGTTTTCACTATTACCGTGGACAATGCTTCTTCAAATGATGTCACAGTCAATGAATTGTCTAAACAGTTAGATATGTGGAAAACTAATATGATGAGTGATAAACATCTTCATGTGAGATGCATGGCTCATATACTAAATCTAATTGTGCAAGATGGTTTGAAAGAACTTGATGCTTCTGTGACACGTATTAGAAATGTTATGAGGTATGTTAGATCTTCGCCTTCAAGGACCTTAAAGTTTAAATAATGTTGTGCACATGTAAAGGTAGAATGTACCAAAACTTTGTGTTTGGATGAAATGGCCTTTGACAAGTTTCATCTTTTTGATGATGGATTTTCTGCATATCAATGTTCTCATGTTTGTGAAGATGGTAGTAGTGCAGGTCCTCTTGAATCTGATGATTGGGTAAATGTGAGGAATGTAATAGAGTTTCTTGCAAGATTTCACGAGCTAACTAAAAAAGTTTCAGGTTCACGTTATGTCACTTGTAATTCTCATTTTGAGGATGTATCCGAACTTTATTGTCATTTGAAAATGTGTTTAGCTAGTGAGGATGAGCATTTGAGAAAAATGGCTGAGCGAATGCAAGAAAAGTTCAAGAAGTATTGGAGTGAGCCTGAAAAGATGAATAAAATGATTTTTATTGCTTCTGTGTTGGATCCACGTAACAAATTTGAATATGTTGAGGGAGCACTTGAAGAACTTTTTGGGGAGGAAAAAGGGAAGAAAATAAATGCTAAGGTGTATGCTTATATGAATTCTTTGTTTGGAGAGTATCAAAAAAAGTATTCAACTGGATCTTGTCCTCAATCTCCATCTAGATCTACTTCATCTAGCAACACATCTAATACATCTAGTGGGAGTGTTATAAGTGCATAAAAAATAAGGACTAAGCTTAGCTTGAAGAAACAAAAGGAAGACAGTGGAAGTGGGGGTGCTAAATCGGAGTTGGATAAATATATTAGTGAAGAACAAGAGCCTTTTAGTGAAGAATTTGATATCTTGAGTTGGTGGAAAACACATGCTCCTAGATTTCCTATTCTTTTGGAGTTGGCTCGTGATGTGTTGGCCATTCCAATTTCTAGTTTGGTGTCGGAATGCGCATTTAGCACCAGTGGTTGTATTCTTGATTCATTTAGGAGTTCATTGACTCCTAAATGTGTGCAAGCTCTTATTTGTCTTCAAGATTGGCTTAGAGAAGAGAAGAATCCTATTAGTGTTGAAGAAGACTTGAAGTATCTTGAGGAACTCGAGCTTGGTAAGCTTTAATATTTTGTGTGTATTTTAGTTCAAAATAATATATCATGTCTTTTCATTTGTATGACGTATTTGGTCGAATTATCTATAGATATGGAAAATAATGGAAGCACTACTAGCATTGTTTGATGTATAGTTGCAACTTGCATTTTGAGTGGTAAGTTTAATACTCTATTTGTTTGGTGATATACTTAATACTTTTGTAGTTTTGTTTTATTATCATCAAAATATTATATTCTAACTTATAATTTATATTTTTTTAGGTTCAAGTGCAATCATGCCCCGTGCTCCTAAAGTACGCTTCCATATTTGGGAACACTTTGAGGTGAAAGAAGATAACGGAGAAGCTCGCAAAGTAGAGCAAGCATTGTGGTCAAGACTATGATGTTAATCCAAAGAGGAATGGAACATCTTGGTTAAGGAACCATGTTAAGCGTTGTCTTGCGCGTCTTCCTGGAATCCGTTGTGCATAAGAATCTGTTGTTTTTGTTGCACTGCTGGAACTGTAAACTGTTAGACTAATTTTGCATTTCTGCTATTGTTTGCACTGCTGGTAGCCTGTTGCACTGCTGTTAAACTGTCAGCTCCTGCTACTGCTAGTTTCTGCTGTTAATTGTTAGATTTGACTGTTAGATTTGATGCTGTTTTTGTTGCACTGTTTTTGTTGGATCAGTGATATATATCAGCAGCTTAACAATATGGTTATGCTAGTATTTTGGATCAGTGATGTATATCAGCAGCTTACAGTGATGTAGTTATCTCATTTACAATATGGTTATGCTAGTATTTTGGAGCTCTTCTTTTTTTTAATAGAAGAAAAAGAATAGAGGATGCAGGATGGCGATGTTGCCTTTGGTTGCATCAAATCTCATATGCATGTTTGTTGCCTCTTTTTGATATTCTGTTTTGTCTCTTATTTTAGTTGGCTCATACCGTTGAATAGGTCATGGTAGTAGGCTCATACCGTAGTTGGCTCTTATTTTAGGTGGCTCCTATTTTGTTTTGTATTCTAATTTAGCTTTTTACAAACATCAGTAATAACAAGTTAACAACCAATCACCGTACCGAAACCATACCGAACCAAAATAAGAAATACCGAATCGTATCGAAATATTTTGGTATGGTATTTGGTACACACAATTGATAAACCTAATATCGAAATAATGAACTGAAATTCTTAAATACCGAAACGAAATACCGAACGCCCACCCCTAGTTGCTATTGATTAGCTGATCGCACAGTTGTGTGCTGTGTTGGTTCCGTTTCGAGGTATATTGGCGGATCAGTTCTGGTTGCAGAAATTAAGTCGAGGATGGCATGTGTGAAGCAAAATTTTGATAAAGGCTACATGGTGCTTCGTAGATGTGAGGAAATAATAGGATGTCTTGAGCTGTTGTTGATAAAGAATGCTCAGTGTATAGAGAATGAAGATGTTTGTTCGTATTGGTATGCGATCATGTTCTGCGGTGTCAGAGTGCCAATAAGGCACGAGTGGTTTTGTTCATTGAGTCAAGTAATTTGCAGTTTGAATAAGAGTGAATGACTTTCGAGAATGATTTTAATGTGTTCAAGATGTTACATGTATCAATCAGGTGTCTCAAGGTTTTGTATGTGGTCAGAGACTGTGTATTCATCGGAGAATGTCGAGGCTTGTGGTATTTTATGTTAATTATGGGATTCTATGTATCAGTATCTGGAAAGTAATGGTAACGAATTTCAGATTCGTAGGAAGTTCTTTCGGAGTAAAGTACTCTGGAATGTAGTATTTCTGGGAACGATTGAGAGAGTATTCAGTGGCCTATGGGTCTTAGACGGTGTGGTCTTATGTTCAAGTCTCGTGTGGTAGGCCTGGATTGAGGCATTGTGATGCTACAGCGAGGGAGAAATATCAAGTGGATGATGAACAAAAAGAGAAATTTGATAGACGGAATAGCTTGATAATAGACCGAAGCGGTATGGTAAGGATATGATAAATTCTTCGTATGTATTCAAGGTAATGAGCTTTTACTGGTATTGTGCAGCAAGGCTCTTGAGTTCTGACAGCTTGCTTAGCTTAGTTCGGGTAGAAGGATTCAGTCCTGGCAGTTTAGCTTGTGCAATGGAATTGGGAGAGAGAGTTCTCGATGAGTTTTACCGTGGTTTAGAGAAGTATATATTGCCTATGGGCATGTGAAGCATGGAATGTGTAATGATTCTTCTTCTAGATGGGATTGACGGAAGGTCTTGGCTGGATGGGCTACAGTTCAGTTCTGAAAAGAAGTTCATAAAAATTCCTAGGCAACGGGTAGCCTCAGGTAACCAAGGAGATAGTACTGCTAATTGGAAGTGATTTGATGAGGGTATATGTTTCAGAAAAAGGGCAATGTGATTAAGTTGATGGCACTTCGATGGTACTGCGGTGCTTTCTTGCTAAGTCGACTGCTGATATCTGAGTTTGTTTGATGGCACAGGATAATTTTAAGAATATCTTTTCGTGGAATGATTGGGTACTTGAGATGTAATATGTATTCATATCGCGGAATTTGGGATCAGGTACAGTGATTTGTGTGCTATGTGGAGCTGGAGACTGGGAGTTCTCATGTTCAGGCTATGTAGTGGTTGTGGATAGTGTGTATTGGTACCGTTAGCGGCTATTGAGATTGGAGGTCCGAGTGGATCTTTCCTTGTTGGTATGTTAGATTTTGTATATGATGTTGAGCTGTAGACTGGTTATCTCAATGTGGGTTATTCTAGACTATTGTGCTATGGGCTATGTCGAAAAATGCCACAGGTGGCGTGGCGAGGTGCATCGGATTATGTTAATAGCAGAGCGGTTGGTACTCCAAAGACCAGCGGACGGCTGGGAGAGATTGCTTTCCTTAATTGGGCCTTTGTGGCTGATGTCAGTATAGAGGGTTCTACCAATGATTCAGTTCCGATATTGAGGGACTTTTCGGATGTGTTCCTTGTGGTCGGGCATGTCGTCGGGCGAGATTGTGGATTTCGGTATTGATTTGGTGTCGGGCACCGTATCGTACGGCTCCGGCAGGAGTTATAAAAAGTGGAAGGAGCAGCTTCAGGCTTCTTGGTATTGAGTTCGTTGGCAGGCCGATGTGGCTATGTACTCAGATTGAGATGGCTTGGTTGGCCCCGAATTGTATTGATGAAGGACAGGTTGATTCGATCGTTATTGAACCTGCTAGTGATCTGGGGAGATCTATGAGTTGCTTTTTCTGTGCTGTGAGGCGTTATGATTTTCGGATTATGCTTGAGTTTTGTATCTTATAACGTTATATGTAGATATTGTTATGCACTCAGTATTTTGTTGTAATGAGCAAATTTGGCTCGATGTGCATCTCCTTTTGTAAGATACATGTGTGGATCGGGTGGCACGCCTCCATGGTTATGTTATCTGGATCGGGTTGCACGCCGCAACAGTGTGATGTTGAGAATAGTTTTCCATATGTTACTTTGTATGCCTTGCTTCCTTGTTTCTGAGGAAAATCCGTATTGGGTGCTGCTCGGTGAATAACACATCGGTTGTGTCCTTTCAGGATTGAATGGTGTACGTTACTTGCTTCACCGTGGGTGTGATGGATTTCTTGGTTTCAGACATCAATCTGTGCGTGGCTGTCTATTTTGAGCATGGTGACTTGAGGTGCTTCATGTGCAACAGTGTTTGGATAGGATCCCGCGTTGTGACGAGGCCACGTGAAGTTATGACCTTTCGAGGAGGATTCAGGTACTCTATTTCTATGATGTGAGACAAGGTCTCAGCTTTGTGTTGTAATGGTACTGTTGAGCTTGGGGTACAACTCTTTCATTTGAGTCATTTGTCATGATTTGAGT
>MU747961.1:18900-43325 GCA_026770625.1 Nicotiana glauca
TATATATATATATATATATATATATATATATATATATAGCAAATATAACTAGTTTTAGGCTACTAGTCAATTATTTAGACAATGTTTCGAACAAGTTTTCTTTTATTCCGAAATTTCCGCTTGTATATTTTAATTTTTTTTACTTTGTAATAAGCGAGCAACAACAAAACTAAGTAGGGCGTAAAGGCAACTTTAAGAATCTATTGGAGTGTCTATTTAAAGAGACATTTTTGGAATTTATTCATTCCAATCCTATCCTCCTCTAGAAACAAAAATAAGAATTTTGGACCAATTTACCAACACATCGCATTGAACACTGAGAGCCGCCACGTGTATAGTTGATTTATTGTAAACTGCAAATTCCAATGCGACCAGCGTGCGTGCCACCATTTTCTCTGCAATATGTTAATTTGCTAATTTTCTGTTTCCTCTAACCACCTCACCACCTTCACACTTTTTCCACCTCCCGTTGGCTACGGCGGAGTACCACCATAGCCGGCGGTTTCCGTTTCACCGTCACATTTTATATTGCACATTGCCTCTAGTATCGTTTTGTATTAATAGTTATTAATGGCGGATGAGAATTGTGAAAATGTGATACATCTACATGGAGACCTTGAATTGAAGATTCTAGAAGCTCGACGATTACCTAATATGGATTTGGTTACCGAACGTCTACGTCGTTGCTTTACAGCATTAGATGTTTGCCGGAAACCTTTCACTCGCCGGCGCCGGAAAGGTCACCACCGGAAAATCATAACTAGCGATCCGTATGTTACTGTTTGCTTATCCGGCGCTACTGTGGCGCGTACGCGCGTGATTTCGAACTGTCAGGATCCAGTTTGGAACGAGCATTTCAAAATCCCGCTAGCTCATCCTGTTTCCGTTGTTGAATTCCAGGTTAAGGATAACGACGTTTTCGGCGCGGATTACATCGGCGTTGCTACCGTTCCAGCTCAGAAGATCAAGTCCGGCGAGCTCATTGACGATTGGTTTCCTATAATTGGACCTTACGGTAAACCTCCAAAGCCTGATTGTGCTATTAGACTCCAAATGAAATTCACACATTGCAACGGTAATCCGTTATATAACAGCGGCATATCAGAGGATTACGGCTTAAAAGAGAGTTATTTTCCGGTGAGGCACGGAGGATCGGTTACTTTATATCAGGACGCTCACATGCCAGATGGAATGTTGCCGGAGATTAAATTGGATGATAACAAGGTGTTCGAGCATAGTAAATGTTGGGAAGATATATGCCATGCGATATTGGAGGCACATCATTTGGTGTATATAGTTGGGTGGTCAATATTTCATAAGGTGAAGCTGGTTAGGGAGCCAAGTAAGCCGTTGCCGAGCGGTGGGGATTTGACACTTGGGGAGTTGCTTAAGTATAAATCGGAGGAAGGAGTGAGGGTATTGTTGTTGGTTTGGGATGATAAGACTTCTCACAGCAAATTCTTCATTCAAACGGTATGAAACTGAAAGTCTGATATTTGCTATGATTTTCAATTTGCTAAGATTCTGCACCTTGGTATTATATAGTATTAGACTAGTTGGTGAGGTACTTTATAATAATCTACTTTAATATGCTTTCCCTTTTGGAACTTTACATGTTTGTTGGTTCATCTATATTGTACAGTGATAAAGTTCTCTCTGACCCCCTTTTCCTTTATAGGATTTTTGTTCCTTTTCATTTTGGAAGCTGTTATTCTAGGCTGTATCTTTCCTCTTCTAATATGGAAAGTCAAAATTCTGGTTCTTTTCTTGTTATCACAGATAGTCACTCAGAAAACCTGCAAAAAAATTGTAGTAAGAGTTCTGTCTCCCCTGAACTCTTACTACAATCATATCAGTTACAAATATAGCACCAAAATCATAGTACAAGGCAATTTGGTGCTTCCATGTCCTAAAAGAACTCATCTTTGTGCTTGGAGTGGGATGCAGCCCACAAAACACAATATTTGTCTGCAGTAAAAAGAAAAAAGAAAACAATATCTACTGCTGACAATGACACAAGGAAAATAGAAACTGCTGTCACCTGGTGCTTCTGTTGTTGTGTCATATGAAAGGAAGTTGCTATGGACATGTGGCTTTTGTCACTCTTCTCTTTTTTGGGGTCCATTGGGTTTGTTCCAACTGATGTAGGTGGAATGTCCATGCTGGAACATATGAGAGGTAAATCTGGAAATGACACCTTTCTGTCTGTTTTGGACTAATGGAAGGAAGAACGGAAGGCATTTGTTAGTGAAAAGATTCTATTTCAAGATCAAGAGCTCATTTTTGGTTATTGTGTCTGCTTGTGTAATGTGACCTAGGAGAAGTACCCCACTTTTTAGATGCTTGGATTCATCTGTTGGAGGGCATGTTTTTCTTTAAGCTACCTTTAACCCTACTACAATGACTATGCTACCCTAAGACACTTATTACCCTCCTAGACATTTGAAAGTTGATAGAATAGCTGCAAATCTTCCATGAGCTCATTTAAACCTCTTGTTTAGCCTATCCCATAACCTATTCTTTGAAACCACCAATAACCATTTTATTATGCTTTACACTGTGTATGTGCAGTCCCAAGTTACTTTGATTGGTCAAGTTGTGTTTGAAGTTTGGCAGGTTGTAGCCTGACTACAGCAGATGACTGTCTACAGCTTTGATCATGGCGATTAGTGGATTATATAGAAAATGTAGCTAGAGGATTATTGGTGCTTGTTTCCTAAATTTCTTAAAACCCTTTCAAGAGTATATCCTTGGCAAATGAATTACGGACTGAACAGGGCCTTTCAAGGCCGTAACTGAATCGCAGACTGTGGGGTTCTGTAGTCTTTCATCTGGCTTACCTCTGCCTGTCTATGTTTCCCTGCTTTGCTAAATATTGTGGATTAAGATCTTAATTTCTTTTTTTTTTGATAAAGTGGTTATGGTCTTAACTTAATTGCATATATTATGACAATAGCGACTTTCATGTACTTGATAGTCTTTTGATACTCCTGCTTCTGATTTAATGAGCTCTAAATTGTGCAGGATGGACTAATGTGTACTCATGATGAAGAAACTCGGAAATTTTTCAAGCACTCATCCGTCACTTGTGTGCTGTCACCTCGTTATGCAAGCAGTAAGCTAAGCATTTTCAAGCAACAGGCATGCTTCCTACCACACCAATATTGTTTCTCCTTGAGTAAATGCTAGTCTACTTATGGACGATTTATGAGTTTTAGGTACAACGTCCAAATCTTACAGTTTCTGATTGTGCAAGTCCGAAACTCAAAATTATTAGTCAGCATAGCGAACTGCTGCCTCTTCGTCTGTTTTGGATCTTTGCCATTTAATTTATCACACTTAAGACCTACAATAAGAAAAATTCAATTTCTTATCTAAGATAGGAGATTCAGAGACCTAACATGGAAAGGTGTTTTAACTTTGTTGAAAATTTACTTAAAAGGAAAGGAAGAAAAAGCAGAGAGTTAAATATTCAACTTTAATATCAGGCACTTAGCAAATCTTTCTGTCGGATAGATATCTTACACTTAGGTGTAAGATAGCAGGACTTTAGTGATTCGAATTAAGTTTTCTTTAATCCTTTCATCTTTCTTTTTCCTCTTTCTTTTCATCCCCAAACAACCATTGACCTTCTGTACATTCAAAAACTTAATGGCAGTGCTTTTCTCCTGCCAATAGAAAATTCAACTGGTAAGGATATGTAAATGTCTAAGATGTGCTTGTATATGCATTATACATTATTGCTGTGGAAGTAACTGGTGTACAGCCTCACTTTTTAGACATGTAATCACCTTTCTATGTGCATGCATAATATGGCTCCCTCCAAAGATACGACGAACTTTACAAGTCCCTTTCGTTTAAACCATCCAGAACTCCAGACAAATTACATTTCTGTTTATATGATATTTAGGTGGTTGGAACCCTTTATACACACCATCAGAAGTGTGTGATTGTGGACACACAAGCCAGTGGCAACAATCGGAAGGTCACAGCTTTCCTTGGTGGTCTAGACCTCTGTGATGGGCGTTATGATACACCTGAGCATAGATTATTCTCTGATCTTGACACAGTCTTCAAGGATGATTATCATAATCCAACATTTTGTGTGAGTATTTTTGACTGGTGGTTTAGACCTCTGTGATGTGCAATGTGATACAGCTGAGCATACATTCTTTTAGTAACCTTGACCTGCCATGTTGAGAATATTCCTGCAAAGATATACTGTAGCATATTAGGCAATTGAAAATCTATTTCTTTAAGAAATTGATATTTTAGTTTTTTAGTTATCTTGATCTTTTACAAGCATATAAAATGATGCTATACTTGTTCTCTGAAAATCTATTTCCGAGTGCTCTCTTTGGCTTTCCTGCTAGAGATATACATATTATCTTTTCAATAGGCAGGAACCAAGGGACCTAGACAGCCATGGCATGACTTGCATTGCAAGGTTGAAGGACCTGCTGCATATGATGTGCTCACAAACTTTGAGCAGAGGTGGAGAAAAGCCACAAAATGGTCAGAGTTGGGAAGACGTTTAAAAAGGATATCTCATTGGCATGACGATGCTTTGATCAAAATAGAAAGAATTTCTTGGATTATTAGTCCTTCCTCTTCTGTTCCGAATGATGACCAATCTTTGTGGGTTTCCAAGGAAGAAGATCCTGAAAACTGGCATGTTCAGGTTCATAAGAACTAACGTTTTGCTTGACAAAGTACATTATTGAGTTATTGATTAGGTTTAAGTTAATTCCAGCTAATATTGTTGTTCTAATGTTTATAGGTCTTCCGATCTATTGATTCAGGGTCTTTGAAAGGATTTCCTAAAGATGTTTTTTTGGCTGAATCACAGGTGCATACTCTTGTAGCTTCTTGTTTCTTGAAGTCCTTACTGAAAGTTGGCTATCACATGCCACTTGTATATAGCTTTATTGAATTTGTTTAAGTTTCTTAATGGCAAAGGTCTTTGGTATTTCTGTCACTGCAGAACCTTGTCTGTGCAAAAAATTTGGTGATCGATAAGAGCATCCAAATGGGATATATTCAGGCAATAAGACAGGCACAGCATTTTATCTATATTGAGAATCAATATTTCCTTGGGTCATCATATGCTTGGCATTCATACAAAGATGCAGGTTTCTTATTGTCACTATTGCAGTTCCTAATCTTACTTCCCATTATTTATCTTCTTTTGTGCTTTTGGATTGTCAAAGTAAAGTAAGAACCATAACCGAGTTGATATATTACACAAAAGCCAATATTTCTGGCAAAATGTAACTTTTTCTGATTCTCTGTTTGGAGGGTTAGGAGGAGGCTTAGGTGGAGGGTGAATAAGCTTGACTGGAAGGGCCGTTTACCTTGTGTAGTTATGAATAAATAACAGAGCGACGTAAAACTGTAGGCAATGGAACCCTTCCATCTCAAAAGTTGTGACACCTTCAATTGTTGAGAGAAATGTTGTGATATTGATGACAACTAGTTAATTACCCTCATAGTTCAAGTCCCACTAAAGGCAAAAGAAAAGGTGATTTCTTTCCATTTGTTTAAGCCATTATGGATAGATTTAGCTGGTACCTATTATGGCGAGGTCGCACAAGCAGGTATGGGAGGATTATTTGAGGTGTTCACAAGCGGGCCCAGGCATTACCATTATACATATACATATATCAATTACCCGTACGAAAACATTTTCCTTATCAAAAAAAAATTATTTACCCCTATTAAATGTATTTTCAAGTTCTGGAAACATTCTGTTACGTTTTGGAAGTGTAAGATAGGAAGAAGCTAAATTTTTCCTTGTATTTTCCTTTACACTTACCGAGTATTATGGAGATAAACCTTTTTCTTTTAAGTTAACAATGTCAACCCACTGCTTCTCTTTCCTTCTTTTCCACTTTGTTTAACCAAACAAAGTGTTAAAGGCTTACGATGAGTTGAGATTCATCATTGCATGCGTACTGCTTCACTCAATAATGCCCATTAACACGAATCTTCTTAACTCAAGGAGCGGTATCTTAATGAGGCTGTTTGGTCTCCTAGAATACATCACTAAACATTGGTTTCCTTTGTTCTGCTTGCAACTTATTTTTTTTTTTTAATTGATAACACTTTGCTTATACTTTAGGTGCTGATAATCTAATTCCCATGGAGCTTGCATTAAAGATAGCCAGTAAAATTCGGGAAAAAGAGCGATTTTCTGTTTATGTTGTCATTCCAATGTGGCCTGAGGGAGTCCCCACTTCTGCTTCAGTGCAAGAAATTCTGTATTGGCAGGTGATGCAGCGTACTACTCTTTAAATGTTAGCTTTGTTTTTACCCGGAGTAGAGCATAAACCTAAAAAAATGAAACAGACCCATTCAGGAACAAGAAAATACCATCGCGGTTTGGATATGTTATTTGACTGACTGATTCTTTTAATAATAAAATAAGAATGTGATTTAGCTGATTAGTGGATAATTGAAATATAATGATCCAACTTTTCCATTTACCAGTTCGTAATTTGGTAATTCTTGTCACTAACACGGCGATAAGTGAGATAGGCATGATAATCTGTTTAGTTTGGTGGATAATTGAATCGTTCGAGTTTATTTCTACCTGAAGAAAAATGTCTTCTTTTAGGCTAAAGGCTGTTCCATTATTTGATGTTCAAGCCCCATTTACATTTACATTACAGTTCTTCAGTTTTTCTCTGTTTATTATGTTGATTTAGTTGTAGTTCTATGCCAGCGACGGGCGAGCTCATCAAATATTGTTCTCAGTTCCTCAAGGGTCTGTCTCCTATGCTGTATTCTCATTATCTTGTTTCCCTTGCAGAGGCAAACCATGAAAATGATGTATGGAATCATTGCTCAAGAGCTAAAATCTTCTCAACTTAAGGATGTACATCCTTCTGACTATCTAAACTTCTATTGTCTGGGTAACCGAGAAGAATTACATGGAGAATCAAAGCCAAACCCTGCTTCCTCAAATGGTGATGTGGTAGCAATCTTTCTTCTCATAATATCTGCCTATTCCACTTTCACTAACCAATGCTTTAAAATCCATATGATGTTCTTGGAATTATTTATAGTTCTATGTGCTTAAGGATATTCTCTTTTCCTTTGATTCTGCTATTTCTCCAACTATATGTGCTTGATTGCAAATTTGTAATCATTGAGGCAATCTTTTAAGTTAACTTAAAAAGATGTTTGTCACTTTACACTCAGTACTGACAAGTATCCATGCTAGTTTTCTGGAATAAAGGAAATGAATGTGTTCTAACTCGTGAAATGAAACTATTTCTTCAGCTGTAATTTTCTTCTTTTAATTTTTTTTTCCTTGCTTATCTCACTACACTGTCTGTTTAACCTCTTCACATTTTTTTCCTGCAAATAGAGTACCCATCAAGTCTTCTGTTCCACATAATAAACCAGAAGAATATTTTTAACAACAATTTTTGACAAGTAATAGGAACTGAGTCAAAAAATATTTTCCAAATAGCTTTTTGATTAGCATGGTAGCATCTGAATCTTTTTTTCTTTTATGTGACAAATATAATTCAAAAAATTTACCAACTTGATGTTGATTTACAAAAGAAAAACTCAAAATATTCGGATTTGGTTGTATGAATCTTTAGAAATCTAAGACGTTACATCCTTATTGATAGTCTTTTAAGTGCACATAATAATGAGAGTAATTCTGCCATACCACCACTGTCATCAGATCTCAGCTTCCCAGAAATTTGGACGTTTTATGATTTATGTACATGCCAAGGGGATGATAGTGGACGATGAGTATGTTATTTTAGGATCCGCTAATATTAATCAAAGATCTATGGCTGGTTCAAGAGACACAGAGATAGCTATGGGAGCATATCAGCCTCATCACACTTGGGCTAAGAAGAAAAAACATCCGCATGGCCAGGTCAGAGAGTTTTTATTCCCTCACTCTCCTTCCCAAATAAGGAAACTAGAACATTTTTGTGATGATCAAAACTAGCAAAAGTAATAGCAGTAAACTATTTGTTATCCATTCTAGCCAGTCTACAAAAGGATGTCCTTGACATATATGATTAAAGTTAACAAGTGCGGCTGCAGGTATATGGTTATAGAATGTCTCTGTGGGCAGAGCATATGGGCAAGTTAGACGATTGCTTCACAAAGCCAGAAAGTTTGGACTGTGTGAAGCATGTGAATAAGGTTGCTGAAGATAATTGGAACAGATTCACTGCTGAGGAGTTCAAACCTTTACAAGGTCATCTTCTCAAGTACCCTGTCAAAGTGGATTCGGATGGGAAAGTAAGTTCCTTACCTGGTCATGAATATTTTCCTGATGTTGGTGGTAAAGTACTAGGAGCTCGGACCAATCTTCCTGATGCTTTGACCACATGACTCTTCCAGCTTTCTAATGCCCATAAATTAAACCATTTTTCTAGAGAAACGGTTCTGTTTGAGTTCTGCGTCGTGTTAACTAATGTTGTTGTACCATTCTCTATCTTTATAATGTAATAAAGCATCTTGTTCCTGATGACCTCAAGAATCCCTCCAAATGTACAGTAACTAAAAAGATGATATAATTTCAACATATGTAGAGTGAAAATTTTCGGCCATTTGCTGTATAATCTGATCTGTGTCTGAAAGAATGACAATTTTATTCTTAAGTTCTTTCATTTCTGAGAATACATTTCCTGTTTATATCACAAACTGCGATTATGTACTAGAATGAAAAATTCCATACAAGTCAGGGAAAAGGTTGAACTTATTAATTTAATAACATCATTACAGTCCAGAAAAGTTTGTATTGATCATAAAATGACGTTATTTAAGTTTTACCTCAACCATGATACAATTTAAATCCCCAGCAACATCAATAAATATGCAACTCTTCTGAGTTCTCCTTACCTCAAAAAGGACCATATTGAAATGAAAATGGTGAAATGATGCGAATTCAAATCAAGTTTTACATGATACAGAGGTGAGAAATTAGTTAACAGTAACTTTGCCAACCATTCCAGCTCCCTGGTGAGGCGCACAGTAGAAACTGTAAGTTCCTTTCTCACTCAAAGTGACAGAGAAAGTCTCCCCTGGTCCATTCAGATATTCCTCTTCAGGCATGGAAATCTTACTTACATCCACACCAGCTGGGATTTCATCTTCGTCAAATACAACATTGTGAGGGAACCCGGCATTGTTCTTGAATGTAATTTTCTCACCGGCGCTAACACTGAAGTTTCCAGGAACAAAAGCAAGACCGCCATCATCGCTACCAAGCAACACTTCAACAGCCATGGCATTGCTAGCAAGCATTGCACTAGCAGCGGCGGCGACAACAACAGCACCGACGTCTTTCAAAGATGCCTTTACGGCCAACTTGGTGGCGGGGGTGGCAGCAGCCACCTTGGCGGTGGAGCTAACTCTGGAAGTTGAGGAAACACCAGCCTTAAGGCCTGTGAAAGATGGGATAGCAACAGCAGCAGAGGTGACTGTGGCCATTGTTATAATATGATGCTGATACTTTTGATATTGAGTAGCTATTTGAGAATTTGGAATCAAGAAAAGATGGGAAGGGGCTGGTGGGGTTTTAACATGAGAAGTTGTGGATTGGAGTACTGAAGGAAGAGGTTGATTCTTTCCATAAATGAGTGGTGTATACTTGTGGATGTTATGTGATGAGATGATGGACTGTTATCTGATGTGAGTGAATGCCATTGGTTGATATGGATTATGTTCATTCTGACGTGGATATGTTTATGTAAGGTGTAAATTGGAGGCCTCGAGTAATGTTGAACCACAAAATTGCTCCACTAGTAGAAGGTTGAAAATATAAATTTCAAGCAGTAGATTTTGATTTTGCATTATTTAACTTTTTGAAAGTCATAAATCAAGTTTGCGAATTACGAACACATAATTTTTTTGAAAATACTAGTATTATCTTTGGCAGTAATAGATGTAACATGTAGTTTACTGTCTTCGATTTGAATAATAGGTATCATTATGTTAGTAGTAATGATAATATGAATTGAACTAAATGAAAGAAGTGGCAATTCGTACTGCCACCCCAATTCATTTGAATTAATTATATATATATATATATATGCTAAAAGGATTTTAAAATATGTAAGTTTATGTCAAATTCAAGCCACTACCACACAGGTGGATGGGTAATTAACGATATAGAATTTCTTGTCCTATGTTTATCAAAAACTAGTAAAAGAACAATAGTTTCCAACTTTGTGCTTCAACTTTGTGGCAGTATGTTAATAGAAATTAGTGCTCACTTTTTGCAGGTCGTAAGATGATATTGTCCAACTTCCATTTCTTATCTTCAAAAACATGTCATTATCGGTAATTGAGTGATGTTGAATGAGACACGATTAAGTAACCAAAGCCTCCAAAGAGGGGGGGGGAAGAACAGGTGTACTAAATTATTGTTATAGCAGGGACCGGAAAAAGGCCGGGCCACAAGGGTCTATTCTATCTTCCTCCAAAAAGGGAGACATTTCAAAATAAATATACCTTCCTACGGAAGATTAAGAAAAAACCTGTTGTAGCACGATATTACTAGTTATGTAGTTATTTTTAGGTAACGTGGTCGTGCAAAAAATCATTTACACTCTAAATATATAGAAGTTAAATTATATAGCTTAATATAGGGTTCTTTATAAGGGGAGAAGACTAACCTGTAATGTTGAAGAATTGATGCTCCAGAGTCCATGCCTATTTCTAAATTGACTGATGACAGAATAAGCTACAGACATTACCAAACACTTTCCTATAAAGTTTATACTTACATTTATGCTTCTTGTTGTGTACTTTAACGTACTGCCCTTACTCCTGTTGTACTGCAATTGTACCAAGTAGTTTTTGGTATAAGCCTTTAAGGCCTCTGCCATCTTAGTGCTCTTTCAATTAACATCCTGACATAGGCGGAGCTAGGTTTTTGAGTTCACTTTCTCTAGTATTTCTCTTATCGTTGGACAAATAAAATGGATACTTTATTTCGCCCCTCTCGAATCTTGGCCAGTAACATTCAATTGATCGGTGAGGGTTTCCCTATAAGTAAAAACTTACCCGCACAAACATGTGTTTATAAATAAACTCATCTCACTTAGTCATGGTTAACTAATATACATGTTTTTCACCTAATAAAATCACTTAACCATAATTAATTGATACAGTTTGGTATAAACACTCTATGCTAGTACTGATGGGAGACATTGAGTACCCAGTGAAATAGCAAAGGTGTACTGCAAGCTGGTCCAAACCACTGTTATCAAACGTATACGTGTCTGCGCGTGCACCCTTGTAGCATGGCCAAGCACAACATGATCTAATCAGATTTCTACATGCTCATCCCAAGGGACATAGCACAAAAGGATAGTCTACAGCATGATAAGAGTGTGTTCATATATTCTTGTACCTTCGAAAAGCCTTCAAAGAGTGATGACAAATGAGGAGACTCTAGTCCCCTCCCAAACCAAAAAAACCCCCAATCATGTAACTTCTGAAGAACAGAGTAGGAGGAGGAATTAGAAGCAATGGCTTGTATCAGAGGCAACGCAACTAATGGAATTCCACTGTTACACAAATCCCATGGCAACAATGAGATACATACAAGATAGCGCATCTTCCTCGTCTCCTTCCCTCAAATATGATGAAATACTACAAAATCCCTTCTTCCTGTGGTAAAAGCAAGGAAGAGTTAGCGCGAAGGATACTAAACCTCAGACCATGTCACCAAAGGGTAAGTAGGAAAAGCCACTGTTGGCCTTAAAATGAAGTGCCCAGTAACACACTTCCTTCAATCAAAACCAAAATCAAGCAATGTTCCATTCTAGATAGGATGTTCCTTATCCAAAAGATTCCCTAATATAACCAACCGGTGCATCAAGCATCAGTCATGCTCCGTCTTTTATTAAGTTAGGATTGTAAAAGATAAGCTACAAGTTCCAGGTCAAAAAGTTGACAGTCCCTGCATCTAGAGCTGCTTTTCATTTCAATCCAGTTACAAGACTCAAGATAACATTGTCTCAATCAAGAAAAGCAATGCTGTTCTTTTCACCCTCCCTGAACCATATACTTCTCGATTTCTCAAGATCACAACAAGCATATAAAGCCAAGATGAACCAGCAAAAACATAAATTCTGGTATGATGATACAAAATAGCAGGAAGGGGGAGGAACATAGTCTAGTTCTGGAGGTACAGTGAAGACATCATACGCGCTATTTTATCTCATTATCTAACAATTGTACTCAACGGAAACAGTACCCATCTTTCTTACTCCCCCCCTTACAATCCCCACGATGTTCACCACAACCAACCATAGTGTGAAACTTCAAACAAAAACACAAAGAAATGATAGAGTTAGCAAGCACATGAAAACAAAAGCCAAAAGTGGCTGGAATTTTGATGGTCCAAGCACACAAAAATCAGCATAGATAGAATAATCTTAAGAGGCACTTTGATTAGAAAATACGGAACAAAGTCATCACATATAAGAATAACAGCAGAACAAACTCGCACGAAATCTAAAAATATTAAGAGCACATAGCCCCTCATCCAAACAAATCCCACAACAGAACTCCAAAGATTTAAGACCAACAAAGATTAGACATATGGACATGCATATTTCAATTTGTACAGATTCGATTATTAACATAGACATATTAACAGGGTATACTAGTTATTTACAGTCACATGAGGAGAGAAATTGCCTAATAGAAGCAATGGAATGTATACCACTAATCTCTACACATCCTTCTACCAGGCATTACAAAAGGGGAAAGATGCTGTTGTCGTTGTCATCATCCAAATCAAAATACTTGAAGCCAATATCATTGTCCGGATTCGGATTGAAGCTGGGGCCGACATAGCATTTCATCTCATGGAACAGGTTCAAGTTATCCACAAGCTTGTGAAATACATTGCATCCACAACACTACCAAAAGAAGAAACCAAATAAATTAAGTAGCATATATTACAGGCTCAAATAGAGGTAATAAGGTGATTGTAAGTCAAGTACCTGGACAAATACAGTGCCATCAGTATAAGCATGGGGATTGATGGCACGAGTGGTACGTTGGCCACAGACATTGCAAGTAAAGGCCACACGCATACGCCTTCGTGGAGATTTAGTAAAGAGAGACCAAGGGAAGGTGGAAATCTGATCTGTACTGGATTCAGAATCTGAACCAGCAGGCACAGGTGGCCCCTCCATACCTGAGCCAGTAGTCCAGCCTCTTACATTAGCCGCACTAAGGACCAAACCCATCGCAGCATCCTGGTAAAAATCCCAGAACAACCAACTGATCAGAACCCCAAACTCACCACAATTTCCTAAAGACCCAACCATTTAAACTTCATGGACACGCGGATGAGAAATGCACTTCTCCCATTGCTTGGGAGCGCACGGTTTCATGTTCTATTCACTCCCTGATGGAACCTTTGTTTGATCGTTCCCCAACTTTGTTTAGGGCTGAGGCGTAGTTGTTGTTATTGTTATTCTTTTTTAGTAGCCCCAAATTCACCACAATTTCGTAAAAAACAAGAATTTAGACAAAGAAAGGAACTTTGAGGATGATTATTCAAGAAAATTCCAGCATGATCCACCAATTGGAATAAATCCCCACAACTCAGCGTAAATCAATTTAAAAAAAAAAAAAGGATATTCGAGAGTGATGAATCAAAATTACGTTAAATAATTAGACCTAAAAAACCTCAAAATCACCAACAATTTCGTGAAAACTAAACAAATAAAAAAAAAGGAAAAACGGGGGAACTCTGAGGTTGATGAATAAAAAATACCTCTAATAGAGCAGACTCACAAATCAGAACCCAAAAATTACCTTAATTTCATAGAAACCCATCAATTAAATCAAATAAAGATAGCAACTTTAAGTATGATCAATCAAAAATACCTTTGGATAGAGAAGACCCACCAATCAAAATCCCAAAAACTACCATAATTTCGGGCAAACCCGACAAAATCGAAAAAGGTTACAACTTTAAGAAAGATCAATCGAAAATACCTTGGATAGAGTAGGATTATTGAGGATGGGAACGATGCTGGTGCAGTCATTGGCATCCGATTGAAAATCGGGTTCATTTCCATTATCTATTGAGATAAAAAAACAAAACAATTTGTGTTAGAAGTAATAAACAATGATAATGAATGAAAAGAATATGAGAAAGATTAGTGAATATACTTTTGCGTGAAACGGAAAACTTTACAAATTTACGAGAAGACGAAGAAGAAGGAAGGTCTTTGGATTTAGGAGAGAAGATGGAGATAGAAGGGGAGTAAGACGTGAGAGTTTCCATGGCTATCAGTTAAGCTTTTCAGATTTTTATTGACTTTGTGTTTACGTCTGAGTTTGCTAAGTTGTAACGAAAATGAAACAAGAAAATTATCTGGCTTAATTATATATACTGTTGGGTTGCCGACTTTAATATACATAAAAACAAAAAAATGAAAATGAGAACAACCAATGTAACATTAAGAAAGATTACAAGCTGAAAATGAAAGATAAGTTTACATGAATTTTTATTTATTTTCTAACTTCACCTTTTAAGTCTCTTACTTTTTTTTTACGGAAAGGGGTTCAAAATGCCCCTAAATTATTAAAAAAGATTTAAAAATATCCTTCATTCATCTATTGCTAAAAATATCTTTCCATCCACCTTTTTGGTTCACTTATGTCCTTTGACCTTTATGTCAATACTGAATTAAAAATAATTACTTTAAAAAAATTACAAAATATTTTTGTTTTATTAAACTAATGCATTAGTAGTCTCACTAATTTAGTAAATTTTTTTTTTTTTTTTTTTACAAAAAAAATTCCGTTCTTACAAAAAATATTTTTGTTTCATTTTTTTCAGTTTTTAAAAGCATTTTGTTTGGTAAAAAAATAAAATAAAATTGTAAAGCAGAAGAAAAAAATTGATTTTAACAACAATATTTTCGTCTTTCGAAAACGAAAAAAAAATTTCAACAAAATTTTCGTTTTTGAAAAATGCTTTTATTGTCTACATTTTTTCAGCTTTTTTTTTTTTTTAATTTTCAGTTTTTAAAAAACAAAAATATTTTTTTAAAAAGAAAATATTTTTTTCAATTTTTATAAAAAAAAATCAGCTTTTACAAACTTGTTTTTTCCATTTTTCACAAAAATAAAATGCTTTAAAAAACTGAAAAAAATTATTTTTCAAAACCAAATTTTTTTTTCCAGTTTTTAAAAAACAAAAATAGTTTATTAAAACTAACTTTTTTTGTTTTTACAAAAAAAAAAGATTTAAAAACTGAAAAAAATTCATTTCTTTTTGTAAAAACTGATTTTTTTTGGTTGTATAAACTGAAAGAAGAAGAAGAAGACTTTACTAAATAAGTGGATTCATTAGTTTAAAAAAATAAAAATATTTTTTAAGTAATTATTTTTAATTCAGCATTGACCTAACAGTCAAAGGACATAAATGAACCAAAAAAGTGGATGGAGGGGTATGTTTAGCTCAATAGGTGGATGAAAAATATTTTTAAACCTTCTCCAATAGTTTAGGGGCATTTTGAACCCTTTTCCCCTTTTTTATATAGTTGTTTAAACTTGTTAAGACATATAGTCATACAAGATTTTATGAGAGTACAAATGATTTGCGAGAAGGCATAAATAGCACGTATTGAGGATAAAATAATCGTTTGAGATAGTGTGAATAGATTAACGAGCATTTACAGTTTTCGTATGTAAGTAAAAACCGAAAGAGATCAAAGTATTTTCGAGAAAATCCAACTGATTCTTTTCAGCCCACTAGGGGCATTAGACAGGGTGATCCTTTGTCACCCTATCTGTTTATCCTATGTCTTGAAATGTTGTCTAGAAAGGTCAACAATGCAGTTGACCATCAGGCTTAGAAACCAATTTCTTTATAAAAAAAATGGCCCTCAATTATCACATTTATTCTTCGCAGATGATATACCCTCACCTAGCAAGTTACAACCACTACATGTCAATCAATGGTTAGTACTATTACACAGTTTACTAATCAGTCTGGCCAATCTATCAACTTTGACAAATCAAAAATCTATTTCTCAAAGAATTGTCAACCCAGTACTAAAAATTTAATTCTTCAACTGTTCCATATGAAAGAAAGGCGTTGTTTTGGAAAATATTTGGGTTTTTCTATTTTTACAACCAAGCCTGCCAAAAAGGACTATCAATTCTTACTTGATAACTTTAAAACTAAATTGGTAGGCTGAAAAATAAATTTTCTTTCTCGAGCAGGAAGACTAACTTTAATAAAATCCACCTTAACCATCTTCCTATTCACTTGATGCAATATATATAAATACCTACTTGTATACTAGGCTACCTTAATCAATACCAAATGAATTTCCTTTAGTGCGCTACTGCTCAAAAGAAAAAACTACATCTTGTTAAGTGGTCTACAATCACTCAACCCTTGGAACTTAGGGGTTTAGGTATACAAAAACTGAATACAAAGAATAAATCACTCCATGCAAGTCTTGCATGGAGAATGTTCAACAAGCCTCAACAGTTATGGGGTAAAAGTCCTTTTACATAAATATGTATGACCTAAACCTTTACTAACTTATAACAGCTCTACTACTTGGCGTAATATTATTAGTGGCTGGAGCTCTTGTAGACTAGGTTATAAATGGAATATTACAACGGGACAACATGTTAAGTTCTGGACTGACCCCTGGCTCAAGCATAATTTCATACTTAGAAACTATATTAATGGACCTATGCCTCAATTTGAGGAAAAAAACTGGTTTCTAACTACTACCACAATAATAGATGGTACTTAGATAACATACCTTTTGAATTACCCTTGCATGTAACTTCCCTTATTAATAATATTTACATGTCCATTGTACCCACTAAGTATGACAAAATTTACTGGGATCTAACAGAGAATGGTATCTTCTTAGTTAACTCAATGTACAAGTGTTTAATCACCCTTAATACAACTTCTGACACATGCTTACCAAGCTCATACAAGTGGATTTGGAAACTTCCAATCCCCCCTAAGATATCTTTTTTCCTTTGGCTAATGTGTCATGACATACTCCTTACAGCTGTGTATCTTACAAGACTAGGTATTACTAATTCAGCAAGCTGTCCACAGTGTCATCAAGACAGCGGAACAATTAGTCATTTATTTCAATATTGTGCTAGCACTACACTGCTTTGGAAGTCTTTTACAATACCACCTCCCACTACCCCATAGCTATTCCCCAAAACTAGATTATAACTTGGTTGTATAAGTTTATACATGCACCACTGGTTTATACACCCCACTACATCCCTTATACAATTCTGATTCCTTTTGCATTATGGGAAATTTGGCTTAAAAGAAATAAGTGTCTTTATGAAAATAAAAAAAATGACTTGAATATGGCTTCATAGTTAGTAAGAGTGGCTGAATATTACTTTCTAACGAATAACTCTATTAAGAAGAATTCAAAGTCTCTTATCTATATTAAATGGCACCCACCAAATCAAATAATTTATAAATTAAAGATTGATGGATCTTGCTGCCCAGGTCAAAGTAATTATGGAATTGGTGGAGTTATCCGTAACCATCAAGGCAAATGGATAGTTGGCTGTAACGACCCGACCGATCGTTTTAAACTTTTGTACTTTGATCACCAATTCTCAGGCATGACTTGACCCGTGTTGGGTATTATGACTAATGCGGATCGTTGATTTTGGTTTTCGGGAAAATTCGGAATGAATTTGAAAGAACAGTTTCAGTTGAAAGCTTTGAATTTGAAAAGTTTGACCGAGAGTTGACTTATTTGTATATTAGCTCGGATAGGAGTTTTTATGATTTAGTTAGCTTCGTTAGATGGTTTGTGACTTAGGAGTGTGATCGGATGTGATTTTGGAGGTCCGGTGTAGAATTAGGCTTGAATTGGCGAAGTTAGTATTTTGGCGAATTCTGGTCGATAGGTGGGATTTTGATCCGAGGGTCGGAATGAAATTCCGAGAGTTGCTATAGCTTCGTTAAGTGATTTGAGATGTGTGTGCAAAGTTTCAGGTCATTCGAACGTCGTTTGGTTGGGTTTTTGATCGAATGCGTGTTTCGGGAGATTTAGAAGAACTTAGGCTTGAATCCGATGTAATTTGATTGTTTTGGCATTGGTTGAGGTGTTTTGATGATTGGAGCAAGTTTGAATGATGTTTTATGATGGGTTGGCACTTTTGGTTGAGGTCCCGGGGGCCTCGGGGTGATTTCGGATGGCTATCGAGATGAATTTTGGACTTGTATTATTGCTGAAGATTAACTGTTGCTGATATTTCTGCACCTGCGGAAAAGGGACCGCAGGTGCGGTCTCACAGATGCGGGTAAGTGGTCGCAGGTGTGAATTTTGCTGGGAAGGTTGGTTTCCACAGATGCGGACAAGGAGACGCATCTGCGGTGTCGCAGATGCGGCGTGGTCATCGCAGGTGCGGAATTTGGACATAAGGGAATTTCCGCAGAAGCGGATATGGGTCTGCAGAAGCGGAAGCCGCAGATGCGGATTTAGACCGCAGAAGCGATCCTGGGCAAACAGTGAAGCTCCGCAGAAGCGGAAGCCGTAGAAGCAGTAAACGGATCGCATATGCGAAAATGCCTGGCAGAAGGGTTTTAAAAGTTTCATTTTTGTTTCGCGAGCTAAGCTATTGTTCCACTATTTTTGAACGTCCTTGAGAGATTTTGGACGGAAATTGAAGAGGGTTTCGACTGGGATTGATTGGAGGTAAGTCCTATGACCTAAAAACACGATCTTATTGTGAATTGACCTTGAAATCCATGGAAACTTAGAAAAAAGGGGAAGAACTAGGGCTTGAGTTTTAATATTTCAAATTGGGATTTGAGGGGTCATTTGGACTCCGATTTTGTCTTTATATGTATAGACTTGTGGCGAGATAAGGAACCCGTTGGTGTAAGAATTTTGAGTTTCGAGAAGTGGGTCCGGGGCTCTGGTTTTGGTAATTTCGGGATATGTGCCCATTATTGTTTGTTTTTGCTTGGGCTTTGTTCCCTTGGCATATTGTGATGTATTCGCTTTGTCTTTGGATAGATGCAACGCGTGTGGAGGCCGAATTGAGGGGAAGGACGTCGCGAGCTTGGGATTTCTCCGGTTTGAGGTGAGTAATGATTGTAAATGACATCCTGAGGTTTTGAAACCCCGAATTTGTACACCGTAGTGATATATTGAGGTGACTTGCACGCCGGATAGCGAGCGTGGGGGAGAGCACCATTGGGGATTGTGACTTGGTCTGTCCCAATTGATAATTTTATCGCGTATTTTACTAAAACTTAGTTGTTATTATCATGGTTTGGGCTGATTGCCATATTTGGGCTTCGTGCCAATTATTTGGATCCTTCAGGGATTTTATCACTGTTTCCTTATTGTTTTGACATATTATTTGAACTCAGTCCTGTTGATATCTAATGTTTTACAAACTCAGCCAATTTTACTCAGATTTGAAACTTAAATGATATTTTGGGCTGAGAACTACTGTTTTACAACTGCCCGAGGGGCTTGTGATGATTTTCGGACTGAGTGAGGCCGAGGGCCATATGTGAGGATATGCTGAGTGATATGAGGCAGAGGTCCTGAGATACTTTATATGGCACGAGGTGGCTTGAGTGACGTGAGGAGGCTTTTAGGCCTTATGAGTGATGTGATGTGGCTTTCAGGCCTTGTGAGTGATGTGAGGAGGCTTTCAGGCCTTGTGAGTGATGTGAGGAGGCTTTCAAGCCTTATGAGTGATGTGAGAAGGCTTTCAGGCCTTATTTTATATGCCACGAAGTGGCTTGATATTGCGCTTGGGCCGTAAGGGGCCCCTATCGGAGTCTGCACACACCCAATGAGCGCCGTCGACGATATATGGATCGGGCTGTACGCCGAAGCGAGATGTGGATTGGGCTGCACGCCGTAGTGGTTACTATATGATACTGTTCTGAGAGTGATATGAGAGGGAGAGAGCCCAAGTGGCTGAGAGTGTTTCTGAGAGTGAGCCCGAGGGGCTGGTACTATTTTGAGATACTGCCCGAGGGGCAAACTTTTATGTGCTCATCTTGCATATTTAATTACCTTTTTACCTGTTATATTGTGGTATTTGTGCCCGAGGGGCGGATTTTTGTGCTTATCAGCACTAACTGTTTTGAAATCATTTTCATAACTGTTGAAAAGATCATTTCCAAAAGAGCTTTAAACTGAGCCAAGATATTTCCAAAGATTTCACGGCCTTACTGTTTTCTCAAAGAATTGTACCCTGCTTCTATACAGCATGATGGTTTGCTTTACGTGACTTCTTACTTCTCAATTGTTATTTACCTTTATTACTCACTGAGTTGGAGTACTCACTTTACTCCCTGCACCTCGTGTGTAGATGCAGGTATCTATTCACCCGGTAGCGGGTTTAGGCCGATTAGAGGTAGAGTTATATGATTTAAGGAGGTGACTGTCAGCGTTCGCAACACTATGTTTCTCTTTTTTGTTCATTAATCCGATTTTGTATATTTTAGACATTGTAGTTGGTTTACATTCTGATAGATGCTCGTGACTTGTGACACCCCGATTAGGGTTGTGTTGGGTTGAATTTCCGCTAATTAATGCTATTAAGTCATATTTAAGTTGTTTAATTATGTTTAACTATTTTTGAAAAGATGAGTTGGGTTAGTTGACTGGCTTCGTCTTCACGAGAGGCGCCATCATGGCTAGTGCAGGGTTTGGGTCGTGACAAGTTGGTATCAGAGCCTAGGTTACTAGGTCTCACGAGTCATGAGCAGGTTTAGTAGAGTCTCGCGGATCGGTACAGAGATGTCTGTATTTATTCTCGATAGGCTGCAGAACCTTTAGGAAAACTTCACATTCTTGAATTCTTATCGTGCGTCCTTGATTCAGCTTGAAAAGAGACTCTTGAAATTCCTTCCACGCATTTGTATGTGCGTATAAGCGCTCAATATTAGATATGCCTTGATGGCTTGTGATTCCCCGATCAAGGGGCGAGATGTGATCTCTATGAGTTTGATGTTGGGCCAGTCCGGAGGACTTGAGGCCGGATCTTTGCCTATGGCTTGAGCACTGAGGTGCTGATTGTGTGAGTAAGTATTTTGAAATTATATGTTCGGTAGTGTCCCTATTAGTGGAAGTGACGGTTGAATAGCTATGTGATGAGTATGTTAGTACGGAGGGATGTATCTATGCAACTTGGAAGTGACGAGGAAGGCCTTCGGGATAATAAATGAACTAGTAAGTGTATGATTCCATTGTGATTGGATGTGTAGCTCCGAGTTATGGGTGCGTGAAGAATCTTTTTGTGTCTCCTAGATGGGAGTGAAGTAAATTTCATATTGCGGTATGCGTTCAGACTTAGGAAGACTAAGTGGCTGTGTAATGCGTATGATAGTGTAAGGTATACGGAAATGTTATATTGAGGCAAAGCAGGTGGATTATCCCCTGCGGAGTGTTCCGAAGTGGTGTGATCCTTATGTTTATGTTAGAAGGTCTCATGTGTAATGGAAGGGTACGTGTTGAAATTTGAGATTTCGGATTGCTTAAAAGAGTGGGCTTGACTATTGCGGGGATGAGTGCGAGATTTTGCAGAAGATTACAGCACTGGATGACCTGTGTTTTCACAACTTATAAAATTATTTGAGTTAAATATCACTATGGTATTGTGGCATCAATAGAGTAAAAGTGTTATGAGATATTGAGTGTATCTTGATCTATGGCTTCGAGCCAAGTGGGGGAGTCTGCTGTGAGCAGTCGACTGCACGGTTAGGTGCTATGTTGGTTCCAGTTTGGGGCGTGCGAGTGAGTTAGCTATGGCTAGAGTAAAAGAAAATTTCGACAAAGGTTATACTATGCTTCATAGGGTATGAGAATCGCAGAATGTCTAGAGTGTTATTGGTGAAGAATGCTCGGCGCATAGAGCAGGAAGTTGCTTGGTTGTATTGGGATGAGGATTTCATTTTTGTGGTGTCGGAGTGCTAATGAGGCACGGGTGGTTCTATTCGTTAGGCCAAGTAATTTCTGGTTTGAATAAGAGTGAATGAATTTCAAGAATGGTTATAATGTGTTTAAGGTTCTACAGGAAACAATCGAGTATCTCAAGGTTGTATATGTGGTTAAAGACTGTGTTTTCATTGGAAAAAGGTCAAGACTTTTGGTATTTTTATGTTAATTATGGGATCTTATGTATCGGTATCTGGAATGTAAATGTAACAAATTCAGATTCGCAGGAAGTTCTTCAGAGTAAAGTATTCAGGAATGTGGTGCTTCTGGGGATATTGAGAGAGTATTCAGCGGTTTATGGGTTTTAGACAGTGTGGTCTTGTGCTTGGGTCTCGGGTAGTGAGCCTGGGTTGAGAGATTGTGGTACTACAACAAGAGGGGATATCATGTTGAAAATGAATCAAAAATAAATCTAGATAGATGAAGTAGCTTGATAGTAGACCGAATCGGTATGGAAAGGATATGATTATTTCTTTGTGTGTGTTCGAGGTAATGAGTTCATACAGGTATTTTGCAGCAAGGCTGACAGCTTGCTTAGCTTGGTTTAGTTAGAAGGATCCAGTCCTGGCAGTTTATTTTGTGCAAATGGAATTGGGAGAGAGTTTTTGTTGGGTTTTACCGTGGTTTGGAGATGTAAATTTTCTATGGGCATGCGGAGCATGGGATGTGTAATGATTTTTTCGTCTAAATAGGATCTGTGGAAGTTCTTGGCTAGATGGGTTACAGTTCAGTTCTGAAATGAAGTTCATAAAACTCTTAGGCAATGGGTAGCCTCAAGTAATCAAGGAAATGGTACTGCTAATTGGAAGTGATTTAACGGGAGTATATGTTCTAGAAAAAGGGTAATGTGATTAAACTGATGATACTTCGGTAGTATT
Organism: Nicotiana glauca; assembly: GCA_026770625.1. Lineage (NCBI taxonomy): Eukaryota > Viridiplantae > Streptophyta > Magnoliopsida > Solanales > Solanaceae > Nicotiana > Nicotiana glauca. The sequence continues at coordinate 41,780 of MU747961.1, forward strand.
GAGGCACTTTCTTATTTGGTCGACTGGTGATATTCGGGTTGCTTGGTGGCACAAGAAAATCTTAGAGTATCTATCATGGAATGATTGGGTATTAAAGGTGTGGCGTGTGTTCGGACGACAAAATTGGGGCCAGGTATGGTGATTCATGTGCTGTGTGGACGTGGAGACGAAAGTTCTCATAATCAGGCTATGATGGGGTATGTTAGATCCGGATGTGATGTTGGGGTTTAGACTGGTTGTCTCCGTGTTGGGTTATTCAGGACTATTGCGCTATGGGCTACGCTGGAATGCCACGGTGTAAGGCCCCATAAAATTTTGTGCTTAAAACCTAGTAGCTCGTAGTGCCAAGGTCCGAATATGTGTTAGGAATGTGTAGAAGTTCGGACCCTTTTTACTGATTTTGCACTTAAAAATCAAAAGAATCAATTTTCCAGAAAATTATCATTCTACGGTCCAGAATGCTGTCGCAGATCAGCTATGCGGACCGCATTTCTGCCGCAGAGTGAAGCAGAAGGATTGCCAAAATTGATATTGAAAATGCGGTCCATTATGCGATCACATAATCAATATGCGGACCGCATAATCGTTGATAAATTCCTCAAGGATTTGTGGAGGTCAATTCTGTGGTGCAAAATGCGATCGCATAACAGGAATGCGGACCGTATTCCTATCGCAGACCCAGGCAGGCCTTCAGAGTTTTGGGTGCACTTCTGCGGTCCAATCTGCGGACCGTATTTCAACTCTACAATCGCATAGTGCGACCGCAGATCTTGCTCGGGCTTCTATTTTCTAAAATTTCAAACCCGACCGCCTTTCTAATAAAACACCCCAACCCCTCATTTTAACATACTTTCTGAGCAAATTAAGAGAGAGGAAGAGAGGGTATTGAGAGAGAAGGTCATCTTCTCCAAATTTTGGTTCTTCAAAACCATCTGGGCCGGGAAATTTCAAGTTTATCTTCATACCCCCTTTCCTTATAGGTAAAATCCCTAACTTCTCCCATTGAATTTCCAGTTTAAACTAAGAGGGGGAGTCTCATGCATTAGTCCTTGAAATAATGGTTGAAATCCTTTATGCATGTCTATTAAAAACCTAAAATCTAGTAGGAGGAATTGAGTAGGGGTAAAGGAGTATTCAAGAGGGGTTGATAACCTAAATGAGTTTGAGTAGCAGTTGTGAACTTCGTTTCTAAGTTATATGTATTAATTTGTGCACTATATTGACGTTGCTAAGACTGCTTGGTGAGTTGAGAATAGAAGTTAAGAAGAAAATTCAGCTCAAGGTATGTATGGATAACTTTGATCCTTGTAAAATTGCCTCGTTTGATGTACGTATGCTTGGTAGGTGATATGTACGTAAATTACTTATTAATTTATTGTGATTGGTACGTTGTGATTGTTTTATGTGGTTGTAATTGAGAAATAAATGACTAAAGGAAATTGTGACTAGTGCAACTGGAATAACTGTGGTAACAATATCTATGGTTTGTTGTGGGAAATTACCAATGTGACGTTAAACGTATATGGGTTGTTGAATATGATGGAAA
>MU747961.1:44867-56939 GCA_026770625.1 Nicotiana glauca
TGCATGGACATTTAGGAAATTTTCCCACTTCTTTGTTATTCTGTATCGTGCGGTGAAGTGAAATGTGAAAGTATCTATATCTAACTCGTGCTTTGTTCCGAACTTTTCAGTAATGGCACCTAAGAAGAGAGCTAGACTTGGCCTTGGGGCCAATACCACCACAAGTGAGGTTATGAATCTTGTACCTGATGCCGTGGGTGAGAGTGACTCCCCGGCCTTGAACCTACCTGGCCTATCGGTTCCAGACCAGCATGTTCCTGTTCCTACAGCGGCAGAGGGTGCCACCATCCCTCCCGCCGATATTCCTGATTCGGGCACCATCCCAACTCCTGGTCCCGAGGCTTCTGATGTGGACCTTAGAGGAGCCATCCGCATGTTGACCCAGTTAGTGGCCGCTCAGGCCCAGAGATCCCAGGATGCCCCTGCATCCTCTAGCGGACAGGGAGATTCAGCCAGTTCCAGAGTTAACCAATTTTTGCGGCTAGCCCCTCCAGAATTCTCAGGCACAAATCTAGAGGCCGATCCGCAGGAATTCCTTGATGAAATGTATAAGACCCTCCGAGTGATGAAAGCTTCAGAGACAGAGGGAGTTGAGTTAGCATCATACAGGTTGAGGGGAGCAGCGTATTCATGGTTCGAGATGTGGGAGGACTCCCGTGGGGAGGGAGGTCCTCCGGCCAGATGGGACGAGTTTGTAGATGCGTTCATGGACCAGTTCTTGCCTGCTGAGACAATAGCAGCCCGTGCCACTGAGTTTGAGACCCTCAAGCAGGGCAGCATGAGTGTTTGGGAGTACCACATGGAGTTCGTGAGGTTGTCCAAGTATGCTCCTCAGTTAGTGTCGACCATAGCAGCTAGAGTTTGGCGGTTTGTTCAGGGCCTTAGTCCCTTGGTAGTGAATGAGGCTGCTATCACAGCCCTTCACTCGGACATAAACTATGGAAAGATTGTGTGATTCGCTCAGGCCACAGAGGCTAGGAAATTGAAGATTCGGGCGGAAAAGGGAGAATAGCAGCAGGGCCCGGTCAACGGGCCACTCAGGGAGATCAGCTCAGGGGAGAGGGTCGTCAGGGCCGTCCCAGTCATATGCTCAGTCCTCAGCGAGCGCACCACCATCTCTGCACAGTTACCAGCAGAGCAGTCGCATAAGACCAGGTTCAGACGGTAGGAGGCCCCATCAGTCCGGTCGTTCGGGAGAGAGATCACAGCAGCAGGGAAGGGCTCCATGCCCCAAGTATGGGAGGTTTCATACAGAGACTTGCTACTTGGATATCCCGGTGTGTTTCAGATGCGGGGTGAGAGGTCATATTCAGCGAGACTGTCATGTGCCCAGTCAGGGCATGGGTAGGGGATCTGCTCAGTCATCCGGTTCTTCCGTCGCTACATCATCTGTACGTCCTCCATCCCCGGCGGGACATGGTACAGTTAGGGGAGGAGCTCATGGTAGAGGTGGACCCAGCCGGTTCTATGCCTTGAGTGGTCGCCAGAGTGCAGAGGCTTCTCCAGATGTGGTTACAGGTATCTTGTCTGTTTAGGCCATTGATTGTTATGCTCTTATTGATCCGGGATCCTCTCTGTCTTATGTCACCCCATTCATTGCTTCAAGCTTTGGGATAGAACCCGAACAGCTTTATGAGCCGTTCTCTGTATCGACTCCGATTGGTGATACTATTATTGCCACGCGAGTTTATAGGAATTATGCTGTTGCAGTGTGTGGTCGTATTACTACGGCCGATCTTGTTGAGCTTGGAATGGTAGATTTTGATGTCATTGTGGGAATGGACTGGCTTTATGTATGTTTTGCCAAACTTGACTGCCGAACGAGAATCCTGAGGCTCGAGTTTCCTAATGAGCTAGTTACTGAGTGGAAGGGAAATGGTGTGGTGCTGAAGGGTAGGTTTATTTCCTACCTTAAAGCTTCAAAGATGATTAAAAAAGGGTGTATCTATCATTTGTTCCGGGTGGCGGACACCACATCAGAAGTGTCTGCCCTCGAGTCCATGCAGGTTGTGAGCGAGTTTCTTAAAGTGTTCCCAGATGAGCTTCCAGGAATTCCACCAGATAGGGAGATTGATTTCGGGATTGATGTATTGCCAGATACCCAACCAATATCTATTCCTCCATACAGAATGGAGCCAGCAGAGTTAAGGGAGTTAAAGGAGCAGTTGAAGGATTTATTAGAGAAGGGGTTCATACGACCAAGTGTGTCACCGTGGGGTGCTCCGGTCCTTTTTGTCAGGAAGAAGGATGGGTCGCTCCGGATGTGTATTGATTATCGACAGCTCAACAAAGTCACCATAAAAAATAAGTATCCTTTGCGTTGGATAGATGATTTGTTCGACCAATTGCAAGGTGCGAGATTCTTCTCCAAAATTGATCTACGGTCCGGATATCACCAATTGAAGATTATGGAGCAGGATATTCCCAAGATCGCTTTCAGAACTTTCTATGGTCACTTTGAATTCTTGGTCATGTCTTTTGGGCTAACAAATGCCCCGACGGCTTTTATGGATCTTATGAATCGCGTCTTCAAGCCATTTCTAGACTCCTTCGTGATTGTTTTCATTGACGACATCCTTGTTTATTCGCGAAGCTGGGAGGATCATGCCTATCACCTCAGGGCAGTTTTGCAGACTCTTGATCAGCATCAGTTATACGCTAAATTCTCAAAATGTGAATTTTGGTTGGAGTCCGTCACTTTTCTGGGTCATGTTGTTTCCAGTGAGGTGATTCAGGTGGACCCTCAGAAGATTACAGCGGTGAAGGATTGGCCTAGACCCACGACCCCGACGGAGGTTCGTAGCTTCTTGGGTTTAGCCGGGTACTACCGGAGGTTTGTGGAGGGATTCTCCACCCTCACCTCCCCATTGACTAAATTGACGCAGAAAGCAGTTAAGTTCCAATGGTCCGACGCTTGTGAGAGAAGTTTTCAGGAATTGAAGTCAAGGTTGACCTCGGCACCGATATTGGCCTTGCCAGAAGGCACAAAAGAATTTGTGGTCTATTGCGATGCTTCCAGGGTCAGTTTGGGGTGTGTATTGATGTAGCGTGGGAAGGTTATAGCATATGCTTCAAGGCAACTCAAGAATCACGAGAAGAATTACCCGACGCATGATTTGGAGCTTGCAGCAGTTGTATTTGCCTTGAAAATATGGCGGCACTATCTTTATGGGGTCCATGTGAATGTGTTCTCAGACCACAAGAGTCTCCAATATTTGTTCAAACAGAAGGAGTTAAATTTGAGGCAGTGGCGGTGGTTAGAATTGCTTAAGGATTATAATATGAACATCATATACCATCCGGGTAAGGCGAATGTTGTGGCCGACGCCCTCAATCAAAAATCCATGGGTAGCTTGGCTCACTTGGGGGCAGATCAGAGGCTCCTAGCTCGGGAGGTCTATCAGTTGGCCAGTCTTGGGGTTTGCATTTCGACCCCAAATGAGGAGGAAATTATGGTGCGTAATAGAGCAGAATCATCGCTTGTAACGGAAGTCAAGGAAAAACAGTTCATCGATCCAGCATTGGCATAGATGAATGAGGCAGTTCTGAATAACAAGACTTCGGCATTTTCATTTGACGGCAATGATGATGTGCTACGATGTCAAGGAAGGCTATGTGTTCCAGATGTGGATAACCGTCGGGAGAGAGTGATGGTGGAGGCTCATCATTCCAGGTATTCGGTGCACCCGGGATCTACGAAAATGTATCACGATCTCAAGAAAATTTATTGGTGGAACGGTATGAAGAAGGGTGTGGCTGACTTTGTATCTAAATGTCCAAATTGTCAGGAAGTAAAAGCTGAGCATCAGCGGCCCGATGGGTTAACCCATCTTGTGGAGATACCAATGTGGAAGTGGGAGATGATCAACATGGACTTCGTGGTAGGATTACCTCGCACTCAGCGAAAGTTTGACTCAATTTGGGTGATAGTGGATCGACTCACCAAATCAGCTCATTTCTTGCCAGTCAAGTCCACCGATACCGTAGAACAGTATGCTCGGTTGTACATCAAGGAAATAGTGAGGCTTCATGGTACTCCACTCTCTATTATTTCGGATCGAGGGGCATAGTTCACAGCTAATTTTTGGAAGAAATTTCAGCAAGGTTTGGGTACCCAGGTGAATCTCAGCACGGCTTTCCACCCGCAGACCAACGGTCAAGCAGAGCAGACTATTTAGACGCTTGAAGATATGTTGCGGGTTTGTGTCTTGGACTTCAAAGGTAATTGGGATGATCACCTGCCCCTTATAGAATTTGCTTACAATAACAACTTTCATGCTAGCATTCAGATGGCCACATTTAAGGCATTATACGGAAGAAGGTGTAGGTCTCCGATTGGGTGGTTAGAAGTGGGAGAAGCAAAACTGGTAGGGCCAGATCTTGTACACCAGGCTATGGAGAAAGTTAAAATCATTCAGGAAAGGATGAAGACTGCTCAGAGTCGCCAAAAGTCTTATGCGGACGTTCGTTGGAGGGAATTGGAATTTCAAGTTAATGATTGGGTGTTCTTGAGGGTATCCCCTATGAAGGGAATCATGCGCTTTGGGAAGAGAGGTAAGTTGAGTCCTAGGTATATCAGGCCATATCGAATCGTTCAAAGGATAGGGCAGGTGGCCTATAAGTTGGAATTGCCTCCCGAAATGTCATTAGTGGACCCGGTGTTCCACGTGTCTTTGTTGAAGAAAGTGGTTGGAGATCCATCCACCATCGTGCCAGTCAAGACTATCGAGGTTAATGAAGAGTTGTCGTATGAAGAGGTTCCGATTGCCATTCTTGATAGACAAGTCCGTAAGTTGAGAAATAAGGAAATTGCCTCAGTCAAGGTGTTGTGGCGGAGTCAACGGGTTGAGGAAGCTACGTGGGAAGCAGAGAAGGAAATGAAAGAGAAATATTCCCACCTGTTTGATCAAGTTTAGAAGAAATTATGTGACCTTTCTATCCCTAGAACAACTATCAATGTGTCCGAGTTGTTTCCTTCCTAATACTAGTGAAGTTCCTCTAGTTGTGAAAGACTTATAGGTGTTGTGATTGTTTTGAGTCATGTGAACATCTCTTTGGTAAATGAAAGTTTGACAAAGACTCTTGTGATAAGTAATCAATTAATGGCTGTATAAGTTGGTAACAAACTACTTGTATGCATGTAGTATGTCGAAATGGTTAGATTATTGGAACTCATTGAGATAACTGATTCATAAGAAAAACGTATCAAGTGATCAAATGTGTGCAATTGTTAAGGTAGGAAATTGTATGACAGTTGTAGGGATGGTTGTAATCCTGTAATGATGTTTGAAAATATGTTTCGGGGGCTCTCTGACAGGTAGATATGTCCATAATACAAAGGAAACTCTGGCGAAATTTTTCTAAGAATATGTGAGTTAGTGAAAATTTTGAGAATCTGCATATCATGCTTTGTTTAAACCAACTGATCTTTCAAAAATCCTCATTCGAGGACGAATGATTTTAAGTGAGGGAGGATGTAAGGCCCCGTAAAATTTTGTGCTTAAAACCTAGTAGCTCGTTGTGCCAAGGTCCGAATATGTGTTAGGAATGTGTAGAAGTTCGGACCCTTTTTACTGATTTTGCACTTAAAAATCAAAAGAATCGATTTTCCAGAAAATTGTCATTCTGCAGTCCAAAATGCGGTCGCAGATCAGCTATGCGGACCGCATTTCTGCCGTAGAGTGAGGCAGAAGGATTGTCAAAATTGATGTTGAAAATGCGGTCCATTATGTGATCGCATAATGAATATGCAGACCGCATAATCATCGCATAAATTCCTCAAGGATTTGTGAAGGTCAATTCTGCGGTGTAAAATACGACCGCATAACAGGAATGCGGACCGCATTCCTATCGCAGACCCAGGCAGACCTTCAGAGTTTTGGGCGCACTTCTGCAGTCCAATCTGCGGACCGCATTTCAACTCTACGATCGCATAGTGCGATCGCAGATCTTGCTCGGGCTTCTATTTTCTAAAATTTCAAACCCAACCCCCTTTCTAATAAAACACCCCAACCCCTCATTTTAACATACTTTCTGAGCAAATTAAGAGAGAGGAAGAGAGGATCTTGAGAGAGAAGGTCATCTTCTCCAAATTTTGGTTCTTCAAAACCATCCGGGTCGGGAAATTTCAAGTTTATCTTCATACCCCCTTTCCTTACAGGTAAAATCCCTAAATTCTCCCATTGAATTTCTAGTTTAAACTAAGAGGGGGAGTCTCATGCATTAGTCCTTGAAATAATGGTTGAAATCCTTCATGCATGTCTATTAAAAACCTAAAATCTAGTAGGAGGAATTGAGTAGGGGTAAAGGAGTATTCAAGAGGGGTTGATAACCTAAATGAGTTTGAGTAGCAGTTGTGAACTTCATTTCTAAGTTATGTGTATTAATTTGTGCACTATATTGACATTGCTAGACTGCTTGGTGAGTTGAGAATAGAAGTTAAGAAGAAAATTCGGCTCAAGGTATGTATGGCTAACTTTGATCCTTGTAAAATTATCTCGTTTGATGTACGTATGCTTGGTAAGTGATATGTACGTAAATTACTTATGAATTTCTTGTGATTGGTACGTTGTGATTGTGTTATGTGGTTGTAATTGAGGAATAAATGACTAAAGGAAATTGTGACTAGTGCAACTGGAATAACTGTGGTAACAATATCTATGGTTTGTTGTGGGAAATTACCAATGTGACGTTAAACATATATGGATTGTTGAATATGATGGAAAAATTATTGATGGTTATGGAAACACTTGTAATATTGTTGTTGTTAATTCTTGAGAAGCATTGTTGTTGACCGTTTGTGAATTATTTGTTGTTGTTGTGTTGTCTGTGGATTGAAACTGTACGGTGGGATTGGGTTGCGCGCCGCAATACGAAGTAATAAGGTGTGGGTTGTGGTGATAAGGGTGGCTTAGGTAATAAGAGTGGCCGAGGGAATAAGGGTGGAAAGTGATCGAAATCACTATTGAAACAAAATATGAGCAAATTGTGAAACTATTGAAGTGAAATTGTGGAAGGGGAAAACAGGAGAGTTTGTAAACTTGTTTGGCTTGATTGTTCCTTCATATGTGTTTGGTTGCTGCATCCATTACTGTTTCCTACTTATGTGTGGTTTGAGTTTACTTGGAACAAGTTTGTTCATACATACCAGTACAATTCAAATGTACTGACGTCCCTTTTGCCGGGGGCGCTACATTCGTGTTATGATTGTAGGTGGATCTATAGCAGGCACTCCAGTCCACCGACCGTAGCTCCTCATTACTTCCTGCCAGCTGAATTGGTGAGCCCCTTTCCTTTCGGGGCCCTGCGTGGCTCACGCCGCTTCTGTTCTTGTCTTTTGGGATCCTGTTTTGGTATTTGTAAAAGGTATAGCCGGAGCCTTGTTGCCGGCAAGTATTGTATTATTCCTCTTTCATCTTTAGAGGCTCCGTAGACAGGCAATGTGGGTTAAGAACTTATGTAAATATGTATTTTATAAGTTGGGCGATGTAAGTTGTAAACCACGCTAAAGATTATCTATGTTATGTATGCTTTTGTAACATGGTGTTCCAATTATAATTAGCTGTTTCACTTGGTTAATAAGTAATGAAAAATATGGGGTAACACGTGGGATAGGAAAGGCACCCAGGTCCGCTTGACTGGGGTTACTCGGTCGAGCGCCGGTCATGTCCCTTGAATTTGGGGCGTGACACACGGGTTGGGTGGAAAGGTGTGTTGGAGAATATCCTGATAGAGTGGTTTATATTTCGAAGACCAGCGGACGGCTGGGAAGGATTGTCTTTCTTACTTAGGCTCTTGTGATGAGTGTCAGCGGTGAGGCTCCTTATATTGATTCAGTTCTGGTATTGAGGGACTTTTTGGATATGTTTCTTATGTCCGGGCATGTCGTCGGGCGAGGTTGTGGATTTCGGCATTGATTTGGTGCTGGGAACCGTATGGTATGGCACCGACAGAGTTAAGGAGTTGAGGGAACATCTTCGGGATTTCCTTAATAAGGAGTTCGTTGGTAGGCCAATGCGGATGATGTTCTAGTTTGAGTCGGCTCGGTTGGCTCCGAATTGCACTGTGAGGGATAGGTTGATTTGATCGTTATTGAGCGTGTTAGTGATTTGGGGAGATCTATGAGTTGCTTTTCTGTGTTGTGAGACGTTATGAATTATTGGTTATGGGCACATATGTTGCGGTTTTATTGGGGTTCATAGTGGAAGTCAAGCGGGGAGAATAATTGGGTATCGCTCAGTGAATGACATATCGGTTGGGTTTTATCAGGTTTGCGTGGTGTGTGTTATTTGTTTCACCATGGGGGTAATGATTTGCTTTGGTTCCAGACATCAAATTTTGCGTGGCTGTCGATTTTGAGCATAGTGACTTGAGGTGTTCCATGTGTAGTAGTGTTTGGATATGATCGCGCATTGTAGCGAGGCTACGTGGGGATATGACCTTTTTGAGGTAGATTTATGTGTTCTATTTCTATGATGTGAGACAGGGTCTCAGCTTTGTGTTGTGATGGTGCTGATGAGCGTGAGGTACAACTCTTTCGTTTGGGGTCATTTTCATGATTTGAGTATGTTCAGATTGTTTCTTATCGGTGCGCGAATTATGCGAGTTGTGGCTTAGGCCTGCATTGATGTGTCATGTCACCAGAGTGGTGTGTTAGATTTGAGGTGATCGTTGGGGTCATTAATGAATACGAACAGATTTGATTTCAGCTAGTTGGAAGGATAATATTGAGGTCCGGCTCGGAAATCTGCTGTGATATTAGCCAAAAAGGGAAGTGACTTCATGAACGGTTGACCTGAGAAATGGTTATGATTTATTGCGTGTTTCCTTTATCATTGGCAGTATGTGAAAGTGTTAGAATGAGACTTTAGTTGATAAGAGGTTTCATGTCAATATTCGGTTGTTATGTGCAACAACTGTGAATAGAAGTTATCGTTTCGAGTGTTTGGGTTATGGGGTATATCATATAATTGCACCTGAGGTTGCAGGTATGGGTTATTATAGTTGGTTCGGGACTATTCAGAGTATAGATGCGAGGTTCTAACCTTTAGTGTGATTTCGGAAAGTGAAATGTGGTTCTATGACTTATGGGCTGGATTGGATTGTGTGATTTTAGTTAAAATGCGTTATCGGACCTATATGAGATAGGGTCACCCCAGGGTATATGCATGGTAAGGTTATTAAGCGATTGGTTGGCTTTTAGAACAACTCTGGGTACGTTCGAGGACGAACGTGTGTTTAAGTTGGGGAGGATGTAACGACCCGATCGGTCATTTTGAACATTTGCACTTTGATCGCTAGTTCTCAGGCATGACTTGCCCCGTGGTGGGTATTATGACTAATGTGGATCGTTGGTTTTGGTTTTCGGGAAGATTCAGAATGAATTTGAAAGAACAGTTTCAGTTGAAAGCTTTAAATTTGAAAGGTTTGACCGAGAGTTGACTTATTTGTATGTGAGCTCGGATCGGAGTTTTTATGATTTGGTTAGCTTCGTTAGATGGTTTGTGACTTAGGAGTGTGATCGAAAGTGATTTTGGAGGTCCGGTGTAGAATTAGGCTTGAATTTGCGAAGTTAGTATTTTGGGGAATTCCGGTCGATAGGTGGGATTTTGATCTGAGGGTCGGAATGGAATTCTGAGAGTTTATGTAGCTTCGTTAAGTGATTTGGGACGTGTGTACAAAGTTTCAGGTCATTCAGACGTCGTTTGGTTGGGTTTTTGATCGAATGCGTGTTTTGGGAGTTTTAGAAGAACTTAGGCTTGATTCCGATGTAATTTGATGGCTTTGGCGTTGGTTGGGGTGTTTTGATGATTGGAGCAAGTTTGAATGATGTTTTAGGATGGGTTGTCACTTTTGTATTATTGCTAAAGATTTGCTGTTGCTAGTATTTCCGCACCTGCAGAAAAGGGACCGCAGGTGCGGTCTCACAGATGCGGGTAAGTGGTCGCAGGTGCGAGTTTTGCTGGGAAGGTTGGTTTTCGCAGATGCGGACAAGGAGACGCATCTGCGGTGTCGCAGATGCGGCGTGGTCATTGCAGGTGCAAAATTTCCGTGGAAGCGGATATGGGTCCGCAGAAGCGGAAGCCGCAAATGCGAATTTAGGCCGCAGAAGCGATCCTGGGCAAACAGTGAAGCTCCGCAGAAGCGGTAAACGGATCGCAGATGGCAAAATTCCTGGCAGAAGGGTTTTAAAAGTTTCATTTTTGTTCCGGGAGCTAAGCTATTGTTCCACCATTTTTGAACGCCCTTGAGAGCTTTTGACGGGAATTGAAGAGGGTTTTGACTGGGATTGATTGGAGGTAAGTCCTATGAACTAAAAACACAATCTTATTGTGAATTGACCTTGAAATCCATGGAAACTTAGTAAAAAGGGGTAGAACTAGGGCTTGAGTTTTAATATTTCAAACTGGGATTTGAGGGGTCATTTGGACTCCGATTTTGGTGTTCTTTATATGTATAGACTTGTGGCGAGATAAGGAACCCATTGGTGTAAGAATTTTTGAGTTTCGAGAAGTGGGCCCGGGGCTCTAGTTTTGGTAATTTCGGGATATGTGCCCATTATTGTTTGTTTTTGCTTGGGCTTTGTTCCCTTAACATATTGTGATGTATTCGCTTTGTCTTTGGATAGATTCGACGCGTGTAGAGGCCGAATTGAGGGGAAAAGACATCGTGAGCTAGGGATTTTGCCGGTTCGAGGTGAGTAATGATTGTAAATGATATCTTGAGGGTTTGAAACCCCGAATTTATACACCATAGTGCTATATTGAGGTGACTTGCACGCCGGATAGCGAGCGTGGGGTAGAGCACCATCGGGGATTGTGACTTGGTCTGTCCTAATTGATAATTTTATCGCGTATTTGACTGAAACTTATTTGTTATTATCATGGTTTGGGCTGATTGCCGTATTTGAGCTTCATGCCAATTATTTGAACCCTTCGGGGATTTTATCACTGTTTCCTTATTGTTTGACGTATTATTTGAACTCAGTCCTGTTGATATCTAATGTTTTACAAACTCAGCCAATTTTACTCAGATTTGAAACTTAAATGATATTTCTAAATGATATTTTGGGCTGAGAACTACTGTTTTACAAATGCCCGAGGGGCTTGTGATGATTTTTGGACTGAGTGAGGCCGAGGGCCATATGTGAGGATATGCTGAGTGATATGAGGCCGAGGGCCTGAGATACTTTATATGGCACGAGGTGGCTTGAGTGACGTGAGGAGGCTTTTAGGCCTTATGAGTGATGTGAGGAGGCTTTCAGGCATTGTGAGTGATGTGAGGAGGCTTTCAGGCCTTATAAATGATGTGAGAAGGCTTTCAGGCCTTATTTGGACTTCATGGTTAGCTACTCGCAAAGTTTTTTGTAAATAGCATACTGAAGAGTCACATCAGCTACGGAAAAAAAAAATATCATAAGTAGTAATGTGAGCAGAGGAAATGTTAAAGATGTGCTATGGTTGGCCTTATGGCCTCATGTTCGAACTTGGGAAAGGATTCGGGATGTGTACCTCTTATGGAAACAGGTTTTAAAGGGTGTAATTCTGCTAGGTGCCTCGTGAGAGGGTACTCCTATGTTATGAGATCTATGTAGCCTATTATATTCGGGACCAAGTCAGAGCGGATGGCTCTCAGTAACGGTCCTAGTGAATTCGAGAGGTAAGGGGTGGTGCCTAATAATGTCGAGTTTATAGGCATAATTGAGGATCAAGCTTGGAAAGCAGTTTATGAGAAGTGGCACAAAATATTTCGTGATGGTTGGCTTGTGATGAAGCAATTGGGAAGTACGAAATGGTTCGTAGTGGTTGAGACAGTAGGGTCTCGTGGTTCAAGGTCACTCGGGATGAGTGTAGATGGAGCGTGCTATGTGTTGAAGAGAATTGGTATTATTTCAAAGAACTCAAGGATAAATTGGAAGGAAAGGGATTGATTAGCCATAGTTGAATTTGGCATATTGGTATCTGTGATTAGTTCATTCAGCATGATCAGGCTTGTTATCCGTCGCAACTGATGTTATTCAGAAGCCTTCTATTTCTAAGGCTCGTTGTGTAGAAGCAGATTCCGAAAAGGGTT
>MU747977.1:1917-18423 GCA_026770625.1 Nicotiana glauca
GAGGGAAGCGCAAGGCGAGCTAGGATTTTGGCCGGTTCGAGGTGAGTGGTAGTCATGAATGATATACTCAGGGTTTGAAACCACGTAATTGCACTATACGGTGCTATGTTGAGATGAAACACGCGTCATGGGATGAGCGTGGTGATATAGTGACTGGGGATTCGGGCTTAGTCCATCCCGATTGATGGTTTACTGTACTTATTGACTGAGACTGAGCTTATATCCGAATATTTGGGCTAGTTGCCATGTTTGGGGCCTTGTGCCGATCTGTAGAACCTTAGGGAAGCCTGTGGAGCTAAATGACCCCTATACCTGTTGAACACATACTCTCAGTCGTACTCTTAGCTGTAAACATAACATGAAGCGGTACTAGAAATGTGCTCTAAGTGAGAATACCTAGGGTTGAATACCATGTTCTAGCTGCGTGGGCCCGTGAGGCAAAGTCTATATGGACTGAGAGGGGTCGAGGACCCATAGTGAGGTATTTGACATATATCGGATCGGGCTGCACGCCGCAGCAGTATATACATATACATATATTGGATCGGACTGCACGCCGCAGTGTTATATATGTGATATATATATATATGGATCGGACTGCACGCCGCAGTATTATAGTGCTTGGGCTGAAGGAGCCCCTCCGGAGTCTGCACACACCCCCAGTGAGCGCAATTACTATTATATTGGACCGGGCTGCATGCCGCAGCATTATATCTATTATATTGGATCGGGCTGCACGCCGCAGCACTATATATATATTATTGGATCGGGCTGCACGCCGCAGCAGTATTAGTAAGGATCGGGTTGCGCGCCGCAGCAATGTTGGATAATTATGGGACAATAGTAGACTGATACTGGACTTTCCTCCTTAGAGATGTTCTTACATGTACTGTTACTTTTAGAACTGTTTAGTGTTCTTACAAGTTTTCTTACTTTCAGTTATTATTTATTGCTATTACTCACTGAGTTGGAGTACTCACTCTACTCCCTGCACCTTGTGTGCAGATACAGGGATCCAGGAGGGCAGTTGATATATATTGCTGCTGCTTCAGCTGACTGCGGAGTTATCGAGGTAGCTGCCGGCGTCCGCAGGACCCGATCTCTCCTTCCCGTTATCTCTTGTACTTCTGCTTTAGACTTGGTTGTATAGGATATTATTCAGATGTTTAGAGGCTCAGACTTGTGACACCAGATCTTGTTGGGCTGTTATTTCAGTTGTTTTGATTTCCGCACTCTTATCATTATTATGAAATCAGGATATTTCACCTTAATTGGAAAAATTCTGAAATAATAATTGGATTGGTTAACGGGTAATGGTCGGGCTTGCCTAGCAATGTGTTGGGCGCCATCACGACCGGGGTTTGGTTCATGACACCACTTGGGAGATTTATGGTGTCCCAAGTTACCGATTTGAATCCCGAATTGAGGAAGGGTTTGACTCTGTTTAACAGTCGCGAATCAGAAATCCGGATAAGGAATTCTGTTAACCCGGGAGAAGGTGTTAGGCACTCCCGAATTCCTTGGTTCTAGCACGGTCGCTCAACTGTCATATTTGGCTAAAATATTTGATTTTAATAGATGTGATTCTATTTGTGCATTTTTTAGAATTAATTACCACTTTTGTCAAATTATTTTATTTTAAGAAAGTGAACGTCATTTAAGGACATGTTTTCGGATCACATCACATGAAATGCACCCGGATCCTCGACATATTCTCATTCGACATTTTTGGATTTGGATTTGGGTTGCATGAAATGCACACCCGTATTAGGAAGGTAAAATTATTTAAAATCGCGCCTAAA
This sequence comes from Nicotiana glauca, assembly GCA_026770625.1. Lineage (NCBI taxonomy): Eukaryota > Viridiplantae > Streptophyta > Magnoliopsida > Solanales > Solanaceae > Nicotiana > Nicotiana glauca. Next base: position 3,720 of record MU747977.1, read on the forward strand.
GAGGCTAACGTGTTATATCTTTTGGGAAGGCCGTTAAATTCGCTAAACAGCCTATCACAGATACTATGTATTTTAATAAGCAATTAATAAGGGCCCCGCAATTGTATATTTGATTTGGCGAGGCTCGTCCCATTCTCATTTATTAAAGTCAAACTAAAGTGACTAAGCTTTCTACTTTTGTTTTGTCTCTAAAGGTCAATTAACTCATAAAATACAAATTCAAGTCTCGAATTCAAGTCCGGATTCAAACAAAAGGATAAAACCTTCTAGCTTGAACCCGCTACTTAATTCAAAACCCGATTTTATATTTATAGTTTAATTTCCTTGTCCCTATTGTAATTTCAACCTAAAAGGATTTATACTAACTTTGGGCCTAAAAGACAGTTTGGCCCCATAGAATATTTCATCAGGATTTGGGCTTCAGGACGTTTGGCCCAACAGGATAAGGCAAAGTCCAGTATGTGCATTAACCTTAAATTCATTATCAGAATCCAAACAATTCAGCTTTTATACAATTGATTGAATTAGCTAGCTTCACAGATTACCGAATGAGGATTGATTTTGACTACTTGTTAATGTATTATCTTACAAATTCAAAACTTCAAATATTCACGTTTTACTATCATTTTTATTAAGCAATGGTCAATAGCTATTTAACTACTAATAAGGGACTAATAACGTCATTACACCTATTTGGCAATTTGTATATCCAAAGGCCTTATTACTAACTCCTTTATTCTTAGAATAGAACTTTTAACACTATATAACTGGAGTACAACACTCAGAACTACTGTATTTCACAGTAATATGATAATACTACTTTAAAATCGATCTAAATGATGACAGATCTGACTTAATACATGAAATTTTTTTTCTATTTCTCTTTTTGATTTTAATAGCTGAAGCTGTTAATAAAACGATATTAACGGAAAAAAACATCAACGAATTATTTTCAGTTTTCCTTTTCATGTTATATTAAATAAGATCTAAATCTATTAACATTTCACTATCACATAGAATTATAAAGACTTAAAATTATTTTTGTACTAAGCTACAATTAATAAAATCCAGTTTCGAAAAGTCCAAATTAACAGTCCAAATTAACAGTCTAGATTATCAATCCAAATACAAAACTCACTAATCTATCGAATACAAGTTCATGTAATGCTATAGCTAATTCTAGTCTAACGGTACTAGAACAAATGTAACAACAACAGATTCAAAACAAAGTCCAATTATTTCGTTGCATTTTTTTTTGAACCGGCAGAACAGCAATAAAGCAGATGTGTACCTGGAAAAGTAATAGAAAATCGATGAGAATCTAGGTCGAATGAACAGAAACAGGGATCAGCAACAAAATCAATGTAGCAAATATCAATCATAGCCTCAATAACTCCAGATTTAGACCAGCAAATGATAACAATCAGTGGAATAACCCTCAACTTAGTTTAATATCAAACTCAACAGTATTTTTATCACCAGATCCACACCAAATCAACAAACAGACTTCGATTTGAAATTGGAACCAATGCAACAGTAAAATTTCAAGCTTTTCCTACTATTTTTTGAGTTTTGAATTTCGGAAGTGGAAATTTGGAATAGAAGACTAACAGAAGTATTTGAGAGAATTTTCAGATTGCCAAACTTATTAAATGAGGCATATGGGTGCCTATTTATAGAGTTAAAAAGGGAGGGAAATTCATATTTCAGAAATTATGAGTTAGTCACTTTTATTTTATGTTTTAACCCTTATTCTTTTATCATTTATTCAACTAACTACCCCTATTTGTGAAGAATCACACCAATTACCCATATACAACATTCTACCCCTATATAACCCCCCTAATTGCCCCTACTTCATTTAAAATATTACTTTATTGCCACTTTCCGCTACCCAAATTACCCCTACCTTCTTAGTATTATTACCCTTAACCCTTTTATTTTCCCCAAATTACCCCTGAATATTACTTGAATTCACCAACTAACCATACTGCCTTTACCCCTTTTTTTTCTGTACTACCGGATTAAAATTTCTACTAACAGCTTACTTATTAACCAATCTTATCTAACAAACAACCAAAATATACCAATTGCTATCAATTAATCAAAAATCACTTAGGTAATTAAACTAATTAACACTGATTCACAACTAACAATTATCAAGGTCCAAAGCTGCAACCAATCCACTAATTACTGTTAACACGAATTAATTTCCTAAAAATTTACTAGTTATTATTATTGATTAACAAAACCAATATCAGAATTTAAACTAAAAGAAATTAATTCTCATAATCAGAATCAAACAACCAAACAAATAAAAATCAAAATTGAAAATTATCAGAATCTAATTATTAACCCTAAGACTAATATCAAAAATTATTTATCAGAATTTTATCCTATTTTAATATTAGAAATTTAAATCTAAAAATATCAGAATCTAAAGTCTAAGAACTAAAACTAATCAATCTGTTTAAAAGGCGAACCCTAATTAGTAAACTAATCGTACTAAGAAGGAACGAACATGCAAAGGGATATACAAGTCAAGAAACAGAAAAACAAGGATGAAAGGAAACTTAGCTTTTTTTTTCTCTTTTATTCAAAACAGTCTTTGGCTTTTCTTTTTCTTCCTTTTTTATTTTAATGAACAGGCTTCAACATCCCGGATGCCTCATGGAAATTTTTCTTGAACTTGGTCGTCGTCAGACCCTAATTTTGACGTCTTGAGCCTTTTCAGTGACTTTTAGGGCTCAAAGATTTCAAAAACGGGCTAAAGGTGTAAAGGGGGAGCTTTGGTGTGATTTTAGGACGGATTAGGTAAGTTGACGTTCGCCGGAGTTAGGTTTCTGGCGGAACGTTTTTGAATATTTGAGCAGATATGAGGTAATTTGAAGGAAACAGAGTCGAGGGGTGGACTCAGGGTTGAGAGACGGTTCATTGGTGTTATTTGGGTGGTAGTTGGTGGAGGCGGCGTCTCCCGCCGGTAGGGTTCCGGCAGGGACTGGAGAGGATACAAGGGCGGCTCGGTGAGATGAAGGAGAAGAAGTAATGAAACTGATTAGGGTTTGTAATTATGTTGGTATATTAAAAGGCCATAACAAATTACAACCGTACGATGAATTATAATGGACGGATGAGATTTTTTGATCCTTAAACGGTGCCGTTCTTTTAAATGAAGCATTAATCTGGTCCGTTGGTTTAAACTGATCAAAGGCTAATATTAAAGTATAACACGTCGTCGTTTTGTTTCTATGAGGAGATCAGTCTCCAGCCGTTAGATCAGTTCTCTTCAACGGCCAGGATTAGATTAATCAGAAAAAACGGGGTCGTTTGATCCTAAGGCTGGGCAGACCGGGTAAAATTTGGGCCTGGATATTTTTGGTTTTGGGCTATTAATTATTCCGATTTTTAGCCCAAATCTTATTATTTTGTATTTTTGTATTGTATTTTCTTTTGTATTTTTGTATTTTCTTTTCTTTTGTATTTTTGTATTTATTTTCTGATTTTATTAAATTGTTAAACTAATTAAATTCTAGAATTTATTTAATACCTATTTTATAGTAATTTTCAATTAAAACGCTAAAAATGCTATTTTTTTATTTTTCTTTAATTTGTTTCAAAAATGAATTAGTAATAAAATTGTAAAATTAAAAATCCTAATGCATATGCATATTTTTTGTATTTTTAATATGAATTATTATGCAACTAATTAACACAAAAATGCCACAAATATCAACAAAAATTGTAAAAATAATAAAAAATCATTTTGTTTGGATTTTGGGAATAATTTGCTTAGGGCAAAAATCACGTGCTCACAGGATCGATACTAAACCTTTTTTGATAGCCCTATCGATGAATGTACTGATTCGCCACATTCAAGGGGAGGTGTCATGGTGCATGTTATTTGCAGAAGAAATTGTTTGGGTTGATGAGACGCGAGATAGTGTTAACGCGAGGTTAGAGGTCTGGAGATAGACCCTAGAGCTTAAAGGTTTCAACCTGAGCATCACAAAGATAGAATACTTGGAATGTAGGTTTAGTGGTTCTGCACAGGGAGTGAAAGGGGAGGTGAGGTTGGATTCACAAGTCATCCTTAGGAGGGGGAGTATTAAGAACCTTAGGTCTATTATACAGGGGAATGGGGAGATTGATGAAGATGTCACACATCTTCTTGGGGCGGGATGGATGAAATAGAGACCTGCTTTCAGTGTTTTGTGCGACAATAAGGTACTACCAAAACTTAAAGGTATGTTTTATAAACGGTGGTCATATAGGCTATGTTGTATGGGGCTCAGTGTTGGCCAGCCAAGAGCTCTCATGTCCCGAAGATGAAGGTAGAAGAAATGAAGATGTTGAGATGGATGTGCCAGCACACCATATTAGATAGGATTTAGAATGAGGTTATTCGAGACAAGGTGTGTGTGGCCCATATTAAGGACAAGATGCGGGAAGAATGGTTTGAACATGTGAAGAGGAGAAGCACAGACGTTCTGATAAGGAGGTGTGAGAGGTTGACATTGGAGGGCCTTAGGAGAGGTAGAGGTAGGCCGAAGAAGAGTTGGGGTAAGGTGATTAATCATGACATGGCGCAGTTATATCTGACCGAGGACATGACTCGTGATAGGAAGGTATGGAGGTCGAAGATAGGATAGTAGGTTAGGTAGTCTATATTATTCATACCGGTAGTGTTAGTACGTACTCTTGCATTTGGTTGGTAGTAAGCTTATTTGAATACCTATTTTATTATTATTATTATTATTATTATTATTATTATTATTATTATTATTATTATTATTTTGTTATGTATGCTGCTTTTACATAATTTTTTGGTGTTGTCCCGTCTTATTTCTTGTTATTATTGTAGTACATATGCTTGCATGAGCCGAGCGTCTATTGGAAACAGTCTCTCTACCTCCACAAAGGTAGAGCTAAGGTCTGCATACACACCCTCCCATACCCCACTTTGTGGGATTATACTGGATATGTTGTTGTTGTTTGTGTAATTACTTTTAATAATTGTATAAATAATTTTTAATCATTAGTGCATACAACTTAAACATGAGAAAGTATTCATTAGGAGTAAAAAATAATTACCAAAATTATGTGATATTCACAACCTCCTCAGCCTTACATGCCTCCTCTATTCCGGAAGTAAAACATATTAATTACAATCAGTAGGCATATTGATACATGATTCCCAAAATTTTACTTGAACAGTTGAATCGACTCTACCAGTTTGCCGCTCTGCGAGTAAGGAGTGCCACACAAATGCAATGTAGGCATTGGGTTCGAAAATAACAATATCACCCAATATACCATACTAGCTGTCACTCCACAAATTGTCGGAGGTGTAAGGATTGATATATAAAATAACTTTTTATTTAATTGATAATCATATAAAGCAGACGATATTTTAGCCATTTGCATCAAGCTCAAACTTCCTTCCTGCATGCCCTCCCCCTTCCCCAGAAGCATACAATATAATGAGGGGTAAAATTTGATTGGAAGCGTTTTCAATCAAATGGGTGATTTTCTCTCCGACTATGGATCCCATACTACGGAAATGCCATTTAGTTGGACTATGCCTATTTGAACAGCCTCGATTAATCATGTCTTTCTTTGACAAGAATCAATACGATCTTTATAAGGCTCTTCCTCCAAATGAAATTCAATAGGATCCAGAGTGACCATGTCTTCATCTATAGGATCCTAAGTACCGAGATCGATCAAAAATTTATTCTATCTGAAGTACTCATTTTCAAATGATAACCATATTGTTCACAAATATTGATTTTTGATTTAAAAAATTTCTAATAATTTAATCCATAACAATTTTCGCATTGAACCCACAAATGTCTGTAGATCACTAGAACTTTCTCTTATAGTTAAATCACTGCCCTTCGTGCGGGTTCGTCTACTAGAACCCTCATTTTCACTACTATTTCGACTTTCACCACCACAAATGGCCCTATAAATGTAACTGTCACCGTACTTTTCACCACCACTTATAATGGAAATATCTATATATATTTGAGACTGAAGATAACTATCAATGCAACTATTAATGTGATTATTCCAACTATATTGAGTATCATATATGTAAACATTATTCTCTTTTTTGGGGAGAAATTCTTTAATTTCGTATTGAATATAGATCCATGTCACGAGGGAGGAAGATAGAAACGTAATCTATAGGCGAGAGCGTAGCACGCATGCTCTATGCTTTTCGCGTGGAATCATTAGTCATTGTTGCATGGAGTACGGTTGAATTTTTCAGTCATTGGAAGTCCCTCCCAAGACGACTCCCATGTTATTCGTGCTAGAGTTAGAGAAGCCAATAAACCGCAATTTTTGGTCATTGTTGTTCAATTCAGCAAGGGTCAAAATCAATATGTCACACTAGTATAAAACAGTACCCACATTAACCGCTACAGGATATAGCATGAAACCGTTAATTGTGTTGCCTGAATTTAACATTAGCATTAGCACTCGCAATAACTGGTAATTAAGCCAGGGTGCAAAGAGAAGTCGACACTCAGGCGTTACATGGCTTTGATTTTGTTTGCCACCTCTATCACTGTGATTTCATCAGACTTAATAGAGCAGAATGGTTATAGTAAACCACACCAACTTTCCTTGATACTCGGTGATTTGGTGTCAAAGTAGAAATGCTTTTCTTTATCACATGAGGGGTGATTGAGATATTTACTTTCGTCTTCCCTATCTTTAACATTTTTTTTTGGAATTAAAATAATAAAGCTCTCCAATACCCTTTATCTTTTCTTGTTGGCGTCCTTATACACAACAAAAGTTTATTATAGTTTTACATTTTCTTTATTGGAAGCCTCCGCGACCATACAGGATATTTGAAAACCTAAAATGCCATTGAAGAGTGACGAATTCCTACATACACTTAATTAGTATAAAAGTAACAGCCACCGATAACCTTTGGCTTCAGTAAAATCTTGAGTTTTGGCACTTCTCAAGTTAGAGATAGTATTGGATGCCATCTAGTTTTTCTCTATAATGAAATCTAATGTTCTTTCCACTACAACTTTTTGAAACAACAACAACAACTACAAACCCAGGGTAATCTCACGAGAGGGGTCTGAGGAGGGTATTATGCACGCAATATTACCGTTAACTTGAGAAGGTAGAAGCTATTTCCAATAAATTCCATCGGCTCAACAAAAAAAAAAAAACCCATAGCAGTAAGCGTCAATACTAGCATCTGACTATTTATTGGATACACATACTTAGTACGCCCACACATATATTGACAGTCAAGTGCTGTTGCTCAAGTCTACACCAACCACAATTGTTGCCTCGAAAGGCTTTTTCATAATTCTTTCCATATGCAATACAAATCCACTCAGCAAAAATAGTTATTGGTATAAATATGTGTACATTTGAATGCAAATTCATACTCCTCATTTAAATGCATTTAAATTTGGTTTGCTTTAGATGCATCATGGTCACAGAATTTGCTGTCATATTCTTCTTCCTCCAATGAAAAATAGTAATGATGGCTTGATGTTTTATACTTCAATGCCACACAAGAGGGATGGTTTGTGTGGTGTCCAATTTTCGGGTGCACAAATTATAGAAAAATCCGGTTCTTCGATGTATTCCTTATAGAACTGTTGTGGAAATAATAAATGCGGAAAGTAAAGAATACAAATATTTTTACGTAAAAAATACATGACTCAAAAGGTGAAAAAATCAAAACCTACTACTCAGTAGAATTTTTCCCAACATTTCACTAAATCACTGAGCCAAAACAGCATTTACAAATCTTTTTGTAAACCTAAGGATTACCTCTAATCCCGTTGTGGCAACCAGCCTCTAACTGTTGTGACAACATCAAGTTAACTCTAACTTGAATACAATACTCAAAGTACCTAATATAATTGCTTCTAGCTAAAGCTGAAAGGTACAACTCAAAAGCCCAACTACATTTGAACTAGAATAAAAGACAGACACTTGGAACTGCTTCTTTTGTATATCTAATTCATGTAGCTTCAGGTTCGCACACTTGAATCACACAAGAATTGCTTGCAAAATGCCTTGCTATTTTGCTCTCAATTCATGTTTAACTTCAGCGTTTGTGCGTACCTTTAAAGTTAGAACATCCTGGAATATATAGAATTAGTAGAATAGGAAATAACTAGAGTTCCAATACTATACTCTTCCTTGGTGGAAGAGTTCTAGTTATCTTCAACTTCTAACTGCTCTCTTATCTTGGATAGTGTTCTCTTCGAGTAAGGAGTCCTTCTTCTTATCAACTATGCAACCTTTTCATTCAGGAGACATAAGATATAACAACTCAAGCGTATCTCCTTCACGTGCATGCCTTGTGCTCGAATTCTACTCGTGTCTGTGTTTACTGTGTATGGACCTAGTTCATGCTTGAGTTCCTTTGTCAATCATCAAAACAAACATCACTTGGGCCAACAAATTCCCTCTTTTTGATGATGACAAACTCTGTGCTTTTCATAAGCATAAGCCCTGTTTCAACTTAGCTCAGCATCAACACAAAGTTAGAACACTTTTTATTTTAAAGTCACTAATCATCAAGGACCAGGTTAATTAGGTTATAAGCATAACAGTCCACAGAAAAAAGCATAACCTATCTTCCCCCTTTTGGCATAATCGAAATGTTACATAATTATGTTGGATAACCAGATTTTAATAGAAATTACTCATGGCCACCGGGGCAACATCAAATGCAAGCACGGAGTAAAGCATCATTCATCAATCTAATGTTATTAGCCATCTAAGAAGCATCAACAAACAATTTGAGCATAAAAATAGTTGATTGTCATTGATACTAGTCATCCATAGAGCATAAAGAAAAATAAAAAACTGGATCATGAGCAAAAAGAATAAAAAATATATCTCATCCGAGTCACTGGTTTATCTAACTAAGCTAGGAATGTCTTAAGGCTGGGAAGGATCGGGTTCTTGGTTCTTGGCTTGAAGCAATTTTAGCATATCCTGAAGAATGGCATCATTCTTCTCCTTCTCCTTTGCAAGCTCAGCTCTGAGAGCATCTCTCTCAGTTTCTACTTATGCCAACCTCTTCTTGAGCCTTTCAATTTCAGCATCCTTAGCCCCACTCTCTTGCACCAAGGCTCGCACTTTGCTGTTCATAGGTACCTTTTTGGATGATCCAGGTTCTTTAAGAGTGGTGTGGACTTCATATTCACAAGCAGTCAAAGTGTTTGTCCCAAAGTGATCCTTGTTTGTACCAACTTCCCATTTCTTGATGGGTACCTTGAAGTGTGCAAGTACAATTGTGAGAATAAAACCATAAAGTATGGCATGAGATTTGGTGCCAGTCAGAACCCTATTAAGAATCTGGATGATAAATCCAGGCCAATTAATTTGCCTTCCACTATTCAGACATTCTATAAAGACCAAGTCCATGAATGTGGCAATATGCCTCCTTTCCTACCTAGGCCGCACAACTTTGTTAACAAATTTGAACAACACTTTATTGGGTGGATTCATCTCACTTTTGTATATAGCCTTGGGTTGAAGCTCTTCTTCATTGTCACCAAACTTCCTTGTAATGGAAAGGAAGGTGAGGAGACTCTCTAGACTTGGCAATTTGAGCTTCATGTAATCATTGCACCCTTCACCAGGTACACCTAAGATCTTTCCCAATTCCTTATCATCAAAACTCACTGTCACCCCCTTCACCATATTGGTGACTCTGCCGTTTTTTATCTCACACTTTGCCATAAACTCCACAATCTCAGTTCTAGCAAGCTTTCCATCTATCTGAAGGACCATGTCCTTCCAACCCTCCAGTTTTAACTTTTCTAGCAGCATCATCATACTTTCCTCCTCCAAGTTTCTGAAGAGTCTACCTTTCAAGATGGATCTTTTCCCAAACTTTACCATCTTGTCATTCTATGCATCGGATTCTTCCTCTTCTTCACTCCCTTCTTCTTCTTCCACTACTTTCACTTTTCTAGATTTCAATGCAGACTTGGTTCTTTTAGCCAATGTAGAAGGTCTACAGACTTTGTGTTTGAAATAGACTTCTTTGTGGAAGTCTTGATTTTCTTTGCCTTTGGAGTCACAACCTCCATTTCTTCTACCTCATCTTCATCATGAAGAGCCAAGTCCATCTCCTCAATTTCAACTACCTCAACAGGCTCAACCCTTCTTTCCCTTATCAACAACTTTTCTCTTACTTTCTTCTAGGGCCTTCTCCACTTCACCCTCACTCTTCTTCTTTTGACTCCTTGTAACTCGTCCTCTTATAGGAGGAGTCTCTACAGGGATAGAAGAGGCACCCTTTCTCTTCTTGTTTGCCCAAGCAGTACCATGAACTTTAACTCCTGAACCCTTTTTTTTAGGATTGTAACTGTCAGATACTTTTCTCAATAGGTCTTCGAGGGGTTTCTGCTCAGATGGAACAGGTTCTTGAACATTCTTCCCCAATTTAACCAACCCCTCAACAGCTTGTCTAGACCCAGTTCCCCCCTTTTCTCTCACACTTTCTTCTTCTCCAGCAGATTCGTCACTCCACACTACCATAGCTCCTATTTCTTCAGTCAAAACAACAAGAATGGGTGAAGATTTAGCCACTCCTTTTCCCATTTCCCTTACAGCACCATGAGCACCCTCACTCTCCTTTTCTTTTCTCTTTTTTATTTTTACCAACAATTTTTCCAAACTTAGTGGTCTCAACTCCAACCGCAGTTCCTACTAGAATAAAGTTTTCTTCAATTCTACTAGTAACATTGAACTTTATAAAATAAATAATAATGTTTTTCGATTTCAAAAGGAAGCACACAATAATTTAGTTCACCTATGGGGTTAATTCCCTCTTACAAGGTTAGAAATGAAGCTTACCTTGCTCTGAAGTTCCATAACCGGCTCCAACATCGCTCTAACACCTCGATCCGATGCCCAACACTCCAAAACTAGCCAAACAATGCACAAATCAGTGAAAATATACTCTAATATTCAAAATAATTTAATTTACAACAATATCCAACTCTGCTCGAAAAGTTGATAAAATTACCCTCGGGCCCACGTGCCTGGATTCTGAATATTTTCGAATATAAACTTTACCTGTAACCCCATGAACTTGAATATATAATTTATTTCCAATTCTATGCTCAAATTAGTGGTCAAAATCCAAACCAAATTCTAGGTCTTCAACCGAAAACCCCATAATTTATACTAATCTCCATGTTTAAATCCTTATACAAACTATGTATTTGACTTATCATAAGTAGGGATCACTAACCCTTGATTTGCTCGATGAAAATCTCCCCATGAAGCTCCCCAAAATCGCCCAAACCAAATGAAAAACAGGAGAAAAGTGGGCCAAGTCCCATTTTTATAAAAAACCCTTCTGCCCAGCGACATACCGCACCTGCGGTCACTTGACCGCTTGTCACGACCCAGATTTTCCACCATCGGGCGTCGTGATGGGGCATACTAACTGAGCTAGGCCAGCCAAACATTAAACATATTCTAACCAATCCCAACAATATAATATACTGGAAGACAATTAAATAAATGTGGAAATCTTTAAGTTTAATGAAATGAAATCGATTGCGGAAGTTAATAACACATCACTACCCAGAATCTGGTGTCACTAACTCACGAGCTACTAAAGAGTACTGCATACAAGTCTGAATGAAAGAAAATACATGTGTATGTCTCGGAACAATGAAAACAAACTCAAATAAAGGAAAGGGACTTCGACCCGCGAATGCCAGCTAGGCTACCTCGAGTGTCCCTGGACTGAAGATAGCTCCCGGATAAAAATCCTACTGCTGCTGTCCGAAAGCTGCTCCTGGATTTGTGCCCAAAGAAATGCACAGAGTGTAGCATCAGCACAACCAACCCCATGTGCTGGTAAGTACCTGGCCTAACCCCGGCGAAGTAGTGATGAGGCTAGACAGGACTACCAAATCAACCTGTACAATTCTATATACATATATATACAATAGAAGGAAAAGAAATACCGAACTAGGCAATTAAAGGGAGGGAAACATGCTGTGGGGAAGTACAATCTGAAAATAAGATTTATCAGCGTAATTAAAAGACAGGGCACAATAATAACTACCAAAGCATAAGAAAATCAATAGTTGCATGGCATCAACCTTCGTGCTTTTAATCTCATCCTCACCCAAAACAACCGAATAAAATGTACGGCATCACCCTTCGTGCTTTCCCTTACATAACTCTCATTTCATGGCACGGAATGACCCTTCGTGCAATATTAGTCAAATCAGAGCACAGAATGTCCCTTCGTGCATAAACAGTCAAAACATAGCACGGAATGACCCTTCGTGCAAATATAATAAAAAATAGCACGGAATGACCCTTCGTGCAAATATAATCAAAAATAGCACGGAATGACCCTTGGTGAAAATATAATCAAAAATAGCACGAAATGACCCTTTGGGCATTAACACTCTTCCTCACCCAAACAGTAGTCACAACCAAACGGGCGAGAGAAAAATAGACAATAATAAGAAATGTCCCGGGAAGGGAATAACATCAATAGCTTTCACATCCCGGCAAGGGAAAATATTCAGTATATTTAAACCATCCTGGCAAGGGATCAATCACAACTCCTTTCAATACTTTTATCTCCTACTCAGTGGTATTTTATCATTCGAGCCAACGCTCTAAAGTATTAATATTTCCTGATTTATACTCAAACTCTTCACATTATGTAGTCATCATTAATTAGCTTAGAAGAGTTCCAAATTATCTCAAAACAAGTACAAACAAGGACCCACGGTCATGCTAGACTCCGGTGTATAGATACTCGTCACCATGCCTATACACCGCACTCGATCAATTAGCAAATAGCAATTATAACACTCTAATCCTATTCTCTCAAGCCAAAGTTAGATCAAACACTTACCTCAAATGCTCCAAATGTCCACTCAAGCCTCTAGAATAGCTTTACCCCTCGAATTCACCACAAAACTGCTTGATTCTAGTCACAAATTACTTGAATATATCAACAAATGCTAATTGAATCAGCTTGAATGCATAAAAACAAATTTCCTAAAGTTTTACTCAAAAATTCCCAAAATGCCCCCGGGCCCACGTGGTCAAAACCCGAAGTTCGAACCAAAACCCGGTCACCCATGACCCCACGAGTTCATATCTATGATTTTTTTTTTAAATCGGACTTCAAATTGAGGTCCAAATCCCCAATTTTAAGAAAACCTAGGTTCTACCCAAAACCCCCAGTTTTACCCATGAAAAACCTTGATTTTAAGATGAAAACATGATAAATGATGTTAAAGATTGAAGAAATTGAGTAAAAGTTGACTTACAAATGATTTGGAGAAGAGGGAGTTCGTGAAAAATCGCCAATGGGTGTTTGGGTTTTGAAAATATGAAAAGTGAAGCTTCAAATTCGTCTAAGTATGAATATACAGGTCTTTGATGTCGCATTTGCGAACAGGGGTTCGCAATTGCGAACCCCGACCAAATATGGGAATTGCGAGAACTCAGTTCGCATTTGCGAACTATGGCCAGCCCAGGGGTTTTCGCATTTGTGACAATTAACTTCGCATTTGCGAACAACCCACTTTCGTTTTTGCGGCCAAAGTCTCGCATTTGCGAAACTAGGCAGGCCTGGGAACTTTCGCATTTGCGAGCCAGACCATCACATTTGCGATAGTGGTTGAGCTTCCCAGACTTCGCAATTGCGAATAAATGCTCACATTTGCGAGCTCGCAATTGCGATTCCTCCCTTCGCATTTGCGAAGATCACAGAAGTAGAAAACCAGATTTTTTTCCGAAAAATGAGAAACGCAATCCGACACCTATCCAAAACTCACCCGAGCCCTCGGGGCTCCAAACCAAACATGCACATAACCTCAAAATATTGTACGGACTTGCTCGCGCGATTAAATCGCCAAAATAACATCAAAATCAAAGAATCAATCCCCAAAACTCAAAATTTTCATTTCAAAGTTCATAACTTCCAACTTTGGCTATTTAGGTCCGAAACACGTCAAACGACGTCTGATTTCGACCAAATTTTACAGAAAGCGCTTAACGCATATTTAAGACCTGTACCGGGCGTCGAAACCAAAATACGAGACTGGTACCTATATTTTCTAACTCATTTTCATTTTTATTTTTCCTTAATAATTTCAGAAAATAATTTAACAGAAAAATTCTTTTTTCGGGGTTCTAGACCTCGGATTTCGACTCCGAGCACATGCCCGAGTCCTATATTTTTCTACGGACCTTCCGGAACCGTCAAATCACGGATCCAGGTCCGTTTACCAAAAATGTTGACCAAAGTCAACTATATCAATATTAATATAAAAATTCTTCAAATTTTTCACATATTGTAACATAAAAACTTTCCGACTTCGCGCCCGAACTACGCACGCAAATCGAGGTAACCACCATCGAGGTTTCCAAAGCCTCGAAAGCGTGGAGAAAGGGAGAAATACGGTGATGACCCTTTGGGTCGTCACATTCTCCACCTCTAAAACAATTCTTCGTCCTCGAACGGACAAAAGAAAGAAGTACCTAAGTGAGGAAATAGATGAAGGTAACGGCTCCGCATATCAGATTCGGACTCCCAGGTCGATGCCTGAGGAGGCTGACTTCTCCACTGAACACGCACTGAAGGAAAACTCTTCGACCTCAACTGTCGAACCTGCCGGTCTAGAATAGCTACCGGCTCCTCCTC
>MU747977.1:21378-32084 GCA_026770625.1 Nicotiana glauca
ACTGGCTGACCTCTGCCTCTGTCGGTCTGAGCTCCACCTCTACGGTCCCTACCTCCACCTCTATGATCCCTACCCCTGCCTCTAGCTGGTTGGGCGGGCTGTGGATCACCTGCTGCCTGAATCATGGGGTGAGGACCCTGCTGCTGAGAGCTCCCCGATGCTCGAGGGCAAAACTTGACAATATGACCGGGGTCACCACAACCATAACAAGATCTCGGCTGCTGCGACTGCTGGCCCTGTTGGCTTGAATATCCTCCCCTGAAGCTCTGAAGTGGGGGTGCACTGATAGGCTACTGATCTGAATAATACTGCTGACAACCTCCGCTGCCTGGAGCACCATGAGAAACCTGGAGCACAGACTGAAAGGGCCTCGGTGCTTGACCTCTATCATAGGAATCCCCACCTCCAGATGAGGTACCGCTGAACCTACCGGAATGACGAGGCCTCTTGTCCGACATCTGACCACCTCCCCGTGTGAGGGCTATCTCAACTCTACGGGCCGCATTGGCCGCCTCCTGGAAGGACATATCACTTTCGACTTCCATGGCCATCTGAAGACGGATCGGCTAAATCAATCCATCAATGGATCTCTGGATGCTCTCTCGCTCTGTAGGGAGTATCACAACTGCATGGCGTGCCGAGCCAACAAATCTAGTCTAATACTATGTAACTGTCATGGAGCCCTACTGGAGGTGCTCAAACTGCCTACGAAGTGCCTCCCGCTGTGTGACGGGGAGAAACTTCTCCAAGAATAACTCTGCGAACTGATCCCACGTCAAAGCTGGAGACCCTGCTGGTCTAGATAGGCAAAAATCTCTCCACCAAGTCTTGGCGGACCCTGCAAGCCTGAAGGTGCAAAAATCGACCCCATTAGTCTCCACTATACCTATAGTCCTGAGAATCTCATGACAACTGAATAGAAAATCCTGTGGAACCTCTGATGAAGCACCGCTGAAAGTGGTGGTGAAGAGCTTGGAGAACCGATCAAGTCTCCACAAGGCATCTGAAGACATAGCCGCTCCATCGGGCCTGAGCTGTAATACCTATCTGAGCGGCCACAGTGGGCTGAACCACTGGAATCTGAGTCCGGGGAGCTACCTGCTCCGGAGTACGCGTAGCAGGAGTTTGAACCCCTCCGCCAGCCTGAGAAGTGGCTGATGCTACTGGCAGCAAACCCGCTCTAGTAACACTGTCCATAAAGCCTGCCAATCGGACTAGAGCATCCTGAAGATCCGGGGTAAACATGACCCCTCCTGGGACTTGAGCTGGGCCCACTAGAGCTGCTGAGGCTAGAACCTCCTCATCAAAGTCAATATGAGGCTCCACCTCTAGAACTGCTGCCTGTGGCTGAGCTCTGCCCTACCTCGGCCTCTGGCACGGCCTCGTCCTATGCACCTCGCAGGAGCTACTACTGGGGGCTCGGGCTGCCGCGCGGTAGAAGAAGAAAAAGCATGTGTTCTCGCCATTTGCGAAAGAACATAGTAGAAGGAAAATCAGTAATTAAGAAACAGAATCGCACGACAAGAAAAAACAAAAGTGAAATTTTTCCTAACTCTGTAGCCTCTGGGATAAATACAGACGTCTCCGTACCGATCCCTCAGACTCTATCTAGTTTGTCCGTGAGTAGCGAGACCTATGCAACCTAGAGCTCTGATACCAACTTGTCACGACCCTAATTTCCCACCATCGGGCATCGTGATGGCGCCTACTAACGGAGTTAGGCCAGCCAAACAATAAACATATTCTAACTAATCTCAACAATATAATATACTGGAAGACAATTAAATAAATGCGGAAATCTTTAAGTTTAATGAAATGAAATCGATTGCGGAAGTTAATAACACATCACTACCCAAAATCTGGTGTCGCTAACTCACGGGCTACTAAAGAGTACTGCATACAAGTCTGAATGAAAGAAAATACATGTGTCTATCTCGGAACAATTAAAACAAACTCAAATAAAGGAAAGGGACTTCGGCCCGCGAACGCCAGCTAGGCTACCTCGAGAGTCCCTGGACTGAAGATAGCTCCCGAATAAAAATCCTATTGCTGCTGTCCAAAAGCTGCTCCTGGATCTGTGCACAAAGATATGCACAGAGTGTAGCATCGGCACAACCGACCCCATGTGCCGGTAAGTGCCTGGCCTAACCCCGGTGAAGTAGTGACGAGGCTAGACAGGACTACCAAATCAACTTATACAATTCTATATACATATATATACAATAGAAGGAAAAGAAATACCGAACTAGGCAATTAAAGGGAGGGAAACATGCTGTGGGGAAGTACAATCTGAATATAAGATTTATCAGCGTAATTAAGAGACAGGGCACAATAATAACTACTAAAGCATAAGAAAATCAATAGTTGCATGGCATCAACCTTCGTGCGTTTACTCACATCCTCACCCAAAACAACCGAATAAAATGCACGGCATCACCCTTCGTGCTTTCCCTCACATAACTCTCATTTCATGGCACGGAATGACCTTTCGTGCAATATTAGTCAAATCAGAGCACGGAATGTCCCTTCGTGCATAAACAGTCAAAACATAGCACGGAATGACCCTTCATGCAAATATAATAAAAAATAGCACGTAATGACCCTTCGTGCAAATATAATAAAAAATAGCACGGAATGATCCTTCGTGCGTTAACACTCTTCTTCACCCAAACAGCAGTCACAATCAAACGGGCGAGATAAAAATAGACAATAATAAGAAATGTCCCGTCAAGGGAATAACATCAATAGCTTTCACATCCCGGCAAGGGAAAATATTCAATATATTTAAACCATCCCGGCAAGGGATCAATCACAACTCCTTTCAATACTTTTATCTCCTACTCAGTGGTATTTTATCATTCGAGCCAACGCTCCAAAGTATTAATATTTCATGATTTATACTCAAACTCTTCACGTTATGTAGTCATCATTAATTAGCTTAGAAGAGTTCCAAATTATCTCAAAACAAGTACAAACAAGGACCCACGGTAATGCTAGACTCCGGTGTATAGATACTCGTCATCATGCCTATGCACCGCACTCGATCAATTATTAAATAGCAATTATAACACTCTAATCCTATTCCCTCAAGCCAAACTTAGATCAAACACTTACCTCAAATGCTCCAAATGTCCACTCAAGCCTTTACAATGGCTTTACCCCTCGAATTCACCACAAAACCGCTCGAATCTAGTCACAAATTATTTGAATGTATCAACAAATGCTAATTGAATCAACTTGAATGCATAAAAACAAATTTCCTAAAATTTTACTCAAAAATTCCCAAAATGCCCCCGGGGCCACGTGGTCAAAACCCGAAGTTTGAACCAAAACCCGGTCATCCATTACCCCACGAGTTCATATTTATGATTTGTTTTGAAATCGGACCTCAAATTGAGGTCCAAATCCCCAATTTTAAGAAAACCTAGGTTCTACCCAAAACCCCCATTTTTACCCATGAAAAACCTTGATTTTAAGATGAAAACATGATAAATGATGTTGAAGATTGAAGAAATTGAGTAAAATTTGACTTACAAATGATTTGGAGAAGAGGGAGTTCGTGAAAAATCGCCAATAGGTGTTTGGGTTTTGAAAATATAAAAAGTGAAGCTTCAAATTCGTTTTAATATGAATATACAGGTCTCTGATGTCGCATTTGCGAATAGGGGTTCGCAACTGCGAACCCCGACCAAATATGGGAATTGCGAGAACTCAGTTCGCATTTGCGAACTATGGCCAGCCCAGGGGTTTTCGCATTTGCGACAATTAACTTTGCATTTGCGAACAACCCAGTTTTGCTTTTGCGGCCAAAGTCTCGCATTTGCGAAACTAGGCAGGCCTTGGAACTTTCGCATTTGCGAGCTCGCAATTGCGATTCCTCCCTTCGCATTAGCGAAGATCACAGAAGCAGAAAACCAGATTTTTTTCCAAAAATGAGAAATGCAATCCGACACCTATCCAAAACTCACCCGAGCCCTCGGGGCTCCAAACCAATCATGCACACAACCTCAAAAATATTCTACGGACTTGCTCTCACGATCAAATCGCCAAAATAACATCAAAATCAAATAATCAAACCCCAAAACTCAAAATTGTCATTTCAAAGTTCATAACTTCCAACTTTGGCTATTTAGGTCCGAAACACGTCAAACTACGTCCGATTCGACCAAATTTCACAGAAAGCGCTTAACGCATATTTAAGACCTGTATCGGCCATCGGAACCATAATACGAGCCCGGTACCTATATTTTCGAACTCATTTTCATTTCTATTTTTCCTTAATAATTTTAGAAAAATTCTTTTACCATGGTTTTGGACCTCAGATTTCGACTCCGGGCACATGCCCGAGTCCCATATTTTTCTACGGACCTTCCGGAACCGTCAAATCACGGATCCGGGTCCGTTTACCAAAAATATTAACCAAAGTAAATTATATCAATATTAATATGAAAATTCTTCAAATTTTTCACATATTTTAACATAAAAACTTTTTGGCTTCGCGCCCGGACTATGCACATAAATCGAGGTAACCACCATCGAGGTTTTCAAGGCCTCGAAAGCACGGAGAAAGGGAGAAATACGGTGATGATCCTTTGGGTCGTCACACCGCTTCTACAGGTGCGACCATAATACCGCTTCTATGACCCCAATGGCGCTTCCGTGCCTTCGCTTCTGTGACCACACGCACGTAGGTGCGGTCCTGCTTCTGTGGAACTCTACCGCATCTGTGATCCCATTATTCCTCGGCCAAAACCTCTTCTACGACCGTCATGGCCACTTCTACGGCTCCGCACCTGCGGTCAAAAGCTCGCAGGTATGGTTACACCAGATATCAGCTACCTCATCATTTTTCTTTAGTCCAAAAGTTGATCCGTTAACCATATGAAACACACCCTAGGCCCTTGAGACCCCATCCAATCATACCAACCTGTCCAAAAATATATTAAGAACTTAGTTGAGCCTTCAAATCACATCAAACAATGCTAAATCCATGAATCGCACCCTAATTCTAGCTTGATGAACTTCAAACTTCTACATTTGATACTAAAACCTATCAAATCACGTCCGATTGACCTCAAATTTGGCACACAAGTCATATTCGACATTAAAGACCTACTCCAAATTCCGGAATCAAAATCCAATCTCTATATCAAAAAGTCCACTTCTGGTCAAACTTCTCAAAAACATTAAAATTTCCAACTTTAGCCAAATGACTCCAAAATGACCTACGGGCCTACAAATCCATTTCCAGATGCTCTCCCAATACCAGAATCACCATACAGAACTATTCTCACACTCATAATCCCATATGGACATCGATAATATTGAAATGTACTTCAACCCAAATTTATGAAATTCTTCAAAAAAGCTAACTTCCACAATAGGCGCTGAAACGCTCCTGGGTTATCCAACACCCGATCCGAATATACGCTCAAGTCAGAAATTATCATATGAACCTACTGCAACCTTCAAATCCCCATTCCAAGGCCATTTACTCCAAAATCCAATCTTAGTCAATTCTTCTGACTTAAACATTTTGAAATGAGAATTTTCTTTCCAAATTCAACTCCAAACTTCCCAAAATTCAATCCCAACCATGTGTACAAGTCATAATACTTGAAGTAAAGTTTCTCATGGCCTCAAGCTGCCGAACGATGTGTTGGAGCTCAAAACGACCGGTCGAGTCGTTACATTTTGGGTATGAGAGAAGATGAGTATGTGTGTGTTTTGAAGATGAGAGAAGATAGAGAGAATTGTTTGATGGCTTGGAAAGGAAATTTAGAAGTGAAGAAACAACTAAGGCCTACTCAATATAAAGAGGAAGAGTTTAATTGGGTAACAACTATTTTTTTCCAGAAGTTCAGAAGTTGATTTCTAATCAAACTGGAGTCAATTTCAAAAGACGTTGAAGACTTTCCCTAGAATCTACGAACTTATTGCATGTTGGGTCTCTATTTGGATGAAACCGGTTCATTTATAATGGATAAGCTCATGGAGGTTAGGATTAAATGGGACTCTTATTTTGATCATAATCCAAATATAATTATTTCAAAACATACAGAGTGGAGATTACGTACCATATAATCTTGATGAACTAGGTTCTTCACTAAGAAATCTCTTGTGTAAATCTGAATTTTCCAAGAAAATAAAGATAATATCATCATATATTAATGTGACATTTTAGCACATGACACAAGAGAATACTGATAAAAGTATGAGACTGAGAAAAATCGAATCTAATTATGTACAAAAATTCACAAATTTCCTAACCAAAGTTTTGAGTTAGAACTGGTTCTTTTTAGGTGATCTTAATCATCTCCAATTCTAATATGTTCCTTTAAAGTGATCTCTACTTAGAGATTTTGTGAATATGTCATCTATTTACTTGTCAGTAGCACAAAATTTCATTGTGATCAAACCCTTTTCATAGTTGTCCCTCAAAAAGTGATGGATAACATCTATGTGTTTCTCTTGTGATGAACCAAGTTCGTGGTCATACCAATTGCACTACTGTTATCACAAAAAGATGGGGATACAACCTACATCAATTCCAAAATCCATTAATTATTGTTAGATCCACAACAGTATAACATGAGGTAGCAACAACATACTCAACTTCAACAGTAGATAAGACCATAGAATTTCGCTTTTTGGTGGCCCAAGACATAAGACATGAGCCAAGAAAGTGTGCCATACTTGAGGTGTTCTTTCTATTCATAAGTAAACCTTCATAATCAACATCAACATACCCCTCTAAGTTGAAATTACTACCATTTGGATATCATAGACAAAGGTCAGTAGTGCCTTTTAGGTATCTCAAGATTCTTTTGACTGCAGTCAAGTAAGACTCCTTTGGATTTGCCTGAAATCTAGCATAAAGGCCTACAATGAAAATAATGTCAGGTTTGCTAGCAGTGAGATATAATAAAGAGCCAATCATTCCTCTATACAACTTCTGATCATCAGATGAACCAGGTTCATCTATGTCCAATTTTGCGGCTATTGCCATCAGAGTGTCTATTTCTTTGGAATCTTCCATTTTAAACATTTTAAGCAACTCTATTACATACTTTTGTTGATGTCTCATAGTTCAATTTGAATTTTATTTAATTTGTGAGACTAAAAAGAAATTAAGCTCACCCATCAAACTCATTTCAGATTCACTCCCCATTAGTTTAGCAAATTCTTTACTTAACTTATCCGTAATTACTCTAAAGATTATGTCATCAACATATATCTAAACTACCAAGAGAGTTTTACCTTTTTCTTTCAAGAATAAAATATTGTAAATTTTACCTCTCTTGTAGCCACACTCAAGCAAGTGTGAGCACTTAATGTTTGACCATATTTAATTTTTTCACTCATTTTTAGTATTTAAATAGATTTTAAGTTTAATTTTAATATTGTAGTTTTATTTCACATTTTTGTAAGTTTATTTTAGATAATTTGAAAATTACAAAAAAAAGAGTTACATATTTTTAAAAGTATTAGTTTTATTTTTCATTTTACAAAGAAAGAAAAGTTTCAACAACAAAAAAAAGGGATAGAATTTTATTTAGCTTAGTTTATTTTTAAGTGAGAGGCTTTTGAGAAATAAATATTGAATATAGTAATTTTATCTTGCTTTTTATTTACTTATTTAGTAGGAGTAGATTATTTTGCTTAATATTTATCAAGAAAAGAAAATACTTAAAAAAAAGAAGGCAATGAAAAGTTGACACCTAGCAAGATATTATTATTATTATTTTTTTGTCTTCTTATACTTCGTAACAAAATTTCACATGCTCAAAAAATATAAATCTATTTCCCTATAAACTCACGTGAAAGGGAGTAGTACGTACAATGACAGTGGAGCATTTCCTTTTTGTTCTTATCTTCACAATTAAAAGGAGACCTCATAAGGTTTCTCCCTACTCACACACCTTTAACAATTTTTTGATGAACACTCATTTTCCCCTCATATAAATGACCTTGCTCAGATAATACTTGGAGGACAATAAAGGAGGAACCCTAGGACCCAAAAGAAAAAGCTGCGCAGCAGCATTTGAGAAAAAATGCAGCAGCTGCTGCCTTCTTCTTCCTCCAAAAATTATCTTAAATCACCTAAAAGCAACCCCAAAAAATCTCTTGTCCTCTTACACTTGAGAGACAGCAGCGACCTTGGCTGCTCAACCATCCAAAACAACCCCCGAAACCTAGTAAAAACAGGAGCTTTTCGCACAAAACGGCAGCTGCAAATGGCCCAGCAGTGAGTTTTAACGGAGGTTGTTTTCGAGGTTGCCATTGGGCTTTGTACGTGGTTGGAATTTCTTTCATGGAAATATATAGTTTCAATCTTAAAGGTTTGTCTCCATTTTTGTTTCTACTGTTTTGAATAGCTTGAAATCTATATATTTGTTATTATGTTGCCTTCACTAATTATTAAGTAAATACCTAATCCGAGTGTTTGTTAATCTCTGACGTTCGTTAGATACTACTGTGCCTGAGAGCTTCTATGTATATGACTTGGTTAAGCAATTTAGGAGATGATGTTGCTTTTGATAAATTTGGGCCTTTTACGTCTTTACATTAGGCTATGAGTATTAATCTTGAAGACAAAAGTTGAATAGCCTACTGATTTAGTTAGTCCAGATTCTGTTGAGGTTGAAAACGAGCTTTCATATCGGCATTTGCATCTATACCCGTTTTTTGTGTCATATTTTAACTTGTGCCCGCTTTGCAAAAAAAATTGCAATTGTACCCGCTTTTTTACATAACTTCAGCCCACGGGGCTGAAGTTTTTCTTTTGTACTGGAAAACTTCAGCTGAAGTTTTTGTCTTTGTAACTGGAAACTTAAGCTCTAGAGCTTAAGTTTTTCAGTTATAAAATAAGTTTTCCAATTATAAAATAAAAACTTAAGTAGTTTTCCAGCTTAAGTTTTCCAGTTATAAAATAAAAACTTAAGTTCTAGAGTTTTCCAGCTTAAGTTTTCCAGTTATAAAATAAAAACTTAACCAGCTTTCCAGCTTAAGTTTTTCAGTTATAAAATAAAAACTTAAGCAGTTTTCCAGCTTAAGTTTTCCAGTTATAAAATAAAAACTTAAGCAGTTTTCCAGCTTAAGTTTTCCAGTTATAAAATAAAAACTTAAGGTCAAGAGCTTAAGTTTTCCAGTTATAAAATAAAAACTTAAGCAGTTTTCCAGCTTAAGTTTTTCAGATATAAAATAAAAACTTAAGCGATTTTTCAGCTGAAGTTTTTCTTTTGTACTGGAAAACATCAGCTCTAGAGCTGAAGTTTTTGTCTTTGTAACCAGAAAACTTCAGCTCTACAGCTGAAGTTTGCCAGTTATAAAATAAAAACTTAAGGAGCTGAAGTTTTTGTTTAGTAACCGGGAAACTTCAGCTCTAGAACTGAAGTTTGCCAGTTATAAAATGAAAACTTCAGCTCTAGAGCTGAAGTTTCCCAGTTATAAATTAAAAACTTCAGCTCTAGAGCTGAATTTTTCGTTTAGTAACCCGGAAACTTCAGCTCTCTAGAGCTGAAGTTTCCCAGTTATAAAGGAAAGCTGAAGTTTTTAAAAAAAATAGGTACGGATACAAATAAAAAGATAAAGCGGCTACAGGTTAAAAGATTTGGGCGCTCCCATGTAATTTTTACGTTATTGTTAATGTCTTTTAGTTTGGGATTCAATGGACCTTTCATGATCTGATAATAAGTAAAAATGATTAGAAAATTAGGTAAATATGGGCCAATGTTCGCTGTCACACCTCCTTTTTCTGGCACCCGTGAGGGCGCACGGGAGTTTTTCCAATTAAAGGACAATCGAAACGGGATTCGTTTATTAAGAGATTCAGAGTCGCCACTTGGGAGATTTATGGTGTCCCAAGTCACCGGTTGAATCCCGAATCGAGGAAAGGTTTGACTCTATTTCACAGTTTGTGAACCAGAAATCCGGATAAGGAATTCTGTTAATCCGGGAGAAGGTGTTAGGTATTCCCGAGATCCGTGGTTCTAGCACGGTCGCTCATCTGTTATATCCGGCTTAATTATCTGATTTTAATATATTTTTTAACTTATGTGTTTTTCATCCGTAAACCGCTTTTATTATTATTTTTAAGGGAAATTGAACGTCGTTTAAAATATGTCTTTGGATTGCATCACATGAAATGCACCCGCAATCCGAAAAATATTTTATCCAACATTTTAGGATTTGGATTTGGGTCGCATGAAATGCACACCCGAATTTAGGGAGGTAAAATTATTAAAATACGCGCCTAAAAAGCCTAACACGTTATTATTTTGGGAAAGGCCGTGCAGTTCACTAAGCGGCAAATTCCGAATTCTATCCATTTATTATATCCTTTTGTTGAGGGCCCCGCAAGTTATAATTTATTTTCGGCGAGGCACGCCTCATTTATTTTAAAAGGATCATCCTATAGTGACTATGTTTTCTACTTCGTTTGTCTCTACAATACAAGAAGAAAAGATCCTATATTATTTACATGCTTCAAACTTATTCTAAGCGGGCGTTTGAACACAACTAACTAAATCCGAAAAAAATACAATAGGGCAGTCCATTTAACAGTTTTGGGCCCAGGCCCAGTGTCCATGGCATCAAGCTGGACCTGGACCATGCCTATTCCGGTATTAGGCCTACTACTTGTTTCTACACTCATTTGACATTTAAGAAGCAAAAATGAAAATGATATCTAAGGGAACCTGCTC